>VZSR01001685.1:839607-873777 GCA_013398615.1 Brachypodius melanocephalos | reverse complement strand
TTTTTTTTGCTTAGGATTAGATTTGTTTACAGAGACTCCGTCCAGACCCTGGGATGTCAGAAATAATCTGGGTGTAACAAAAGGCTTCCAGCCTTGCTTTTCTGTTCATCTGTTTGTCTTCAAACAAGAAAGGCTTTGCAACACTGTATTTGCTTATCTTCAATTCCAAGCTTTCAACTCATCATACTGCTCAATTATTTCTTATATTAAAATCTGAAGAATTACACTATCCTAGTGAGTACCCAGTACCTTTTCTACCTAAGAATCCATCATCAAAATATCTTGGAAAGATATCAAATGAAATAAAATACTGTCATGAGTTAAGATTGCATTCACTGAGTTTCAGTTTTAATTTTTTTACAATGTTATCTATGTATTTTATTTCTTTTTCTTTATTTAGTTAAACTTTGATTTTTATTTGAAAACCTCCCTGAATAACTTCTGCCTTCTTTTATTTTCTCTGGTTTACATTCCCCTTATGTACATTTGTCATATTTTTCACTTGCATTGCAAAATTATTTGTCAGAATTCTAGTTAGCCATATTATTTTTTTCAGTATCTCCTCAATTATGCTTCTGTCTGCACTTCTAATCTTGCTTTCAATTGTTTCTCTTTTCTCTTCGCTATTAAAGTCAGACTTAATAACTACTAGCACATATCAATAAATGCTATCTTCACTCCCAGATACTAGAAAAGGTTCTCATCATTATTTTTAGCTCTTTTATTCTTTCCCAACTTTTTACCTCAATTTGAAATATAAACTTTTGGCAATGACTTTTCTTTTACTACTACCTAATCATAGATATTTGGAACGTGGTTTAGTACTTACTGATGTTCAAAATTATCATTATTTATCAAAGCAGGGGTTTTTTTTTTCCCCATACTTAAGCAAATGAAACTGTGAAAAACAGCACACTGTACACTAAACAATGTAGTTTTCCATATTTTCAAGACAAACTTATTGTTTTTTTGAACTCTACACCTCTGAAGTATAATTCATTTTTTGCATTATATACTCAATTATTTTTTGAAATTTACTCCATGATGCTTTAAGAAATTCTGGTTTATCTTCCTTATTTCATCTTGGTGCTGTCACAATGTCTTTCATTGTGTTGTACAGATAGAATTACAAAGGAACTGAGAAAATAATTCAGATTCTGTAAATCATATAAACACATTACAACAGAAGTTCTGCAAACTTTTTGTTTGTTTTCATACAGAAATTATATTTTCTAATGGAATGGAGTTAGTATGTAAGATTTCAGTGTATTTTATTCATTTCAATGGAAAATTAATTTCTATGAAAACTATTGGTTTCTTTTGAGTTTCACAAACACTGCATTAATATATAAATATAAAATTATTAAATTAATATATAAATATAAAATTATTAAAATCCTTAAGATTTATTTTAAGTGAAATGTTATGTTTATAGTATTATACTAGCAGGAAGTAATCCAAATAGGTACAAACCACTCAAATTTAGGCAATCCATTAAGTTAGAAACATCAGGTTTCTTCTACAAGTAAGGGGGACAGATAGACACCTCCAAGAAACTGTCCAAATGACCTAAGATTTGAACCGTAATTTTTAGACCACCCCTCTCCCTGCTTTAATCATAAAAAATAAGTAAGGAGAAAACGTGAAGTTATAGCACTCCTACTTTAGTTACATTTGAGTTATGTCAAAATTCAGTGGAATATAAAACCAAAGTACATTACATGATAAGATTGTTCTTCCCTGCCCCAAATATACCTGATGAAGAATTTCTGAATTGTTGGTACAGATGCACGTGGAGAGACAGAACCTAACCTGCCATTTCTTCATCAACTGTTGCATTGGCACAAGCCAAAAACAGTTCCTGTAGAGAGTGTCAAATATAGAACCTGGACATTTCTATTGAAATTCAAATAAGAGAGGTATTTCATAATTTAGAGCCCATCTGGACCTGAGCCTCCATTTTCTACCAAATGAGCACCTTGGCAAGGGTACAAGTTGTTAATTTTATGGTACAGCATTTTTATTAAACACTGAGCCTTTAGAACTGTGAATTTATGTCATGATTTACATACAGATAAAAAAATACAGTTCCCCCCCCCCAATTCTGTGATGAGATGCAAAACAGAAATGTTTCAGAAATTTAAAAAGTGAGGAGATAATGAAGAAAGAAAAGGTGGAAAAGCACTGAACTTTATTTCAATGAACCTTATTTGAAGTGAAATAAGTGTCAGCCTTGGCAGGGAAAAGAATTAGACTTTCCAAGCTGCATCATGAGAGAAGGCATGAAAGTTAATTTGGGAGAAAAAAATATCAGAGGCACAGAAAGGAGAACAGGGAAAGAAAATTTATCTAAAACATCTGTCTCTGTATCTCCAGATCAATTAGTATAATGACATCTTTCTAAAACTCCTTCATTACTTTCAATTTGGGTTACTGTAAATAACATTGACTCATTTAAGAAGTCAGTTTGCTAATAATTACTTTTTTATGTCTTTATAAATGTATTGAACAGCATATGATTGAAGTCAGATCATTAGCACTAACTTCTCCCCTTATTTTCTACCTCTCATTTGATTATCAATCAATTAAAATATATTCTATGGGTTCTGCTCCACCACATACTCATTCACTCTGTCTGCTATTTCTAGTCCTTATTTTAATTTGACTTTCTGTTGCAAGAACTAGAATAACCAATTTTTTTCAGGACAAATATATGTAGATATAATAAATATCAAGAATGCTGACATGGTCAGAAGTATAAGAGAAGCAAACAGCTCTGGAAAATGTATTTTGGATACTCAGAAAGATAAGAGACAAGACAGGAGATAGAAAGACATCTGTCTCAAACAGTGTTATGAAAATTCCATTCTATCAGGGCCTGAAAAGACAATCTGTTCAAGGTGGAAAAAACAATACTCCGTGTCAGCTTCACAGCTGTTGGAGTAAGATCCAGGTAGCTAAGGAGATATAAATTTCTTTTACCTGTTGGTTAAAGTTTCTTTGGGGTAGATATAAGTTGGGTTTTTAGGCAATAATTTTCAAAAAGCCTATCAGGTTTTATTTATCTTTTCTTAATTTAAAAATATGTGGAAGACCATAAGAACCTTCCTTAAAAATCTCTCTTTGTTTGCACAACTAGATTATAATAACCATAAGAATCCAGAATTAGTAGGAAAACAATGATTCATTACATGGTAGCATTTTCTGTCTGTTCTTCCCAACAGTTAAGGATTTGGGAGAAATAAAATGAAAAGAAATCTATGAATTTTCACTATAATTTTTATAAAGTGAAATTGAAAAAAAATTAGGAGTATAAATATAAAGCATGATCACTCTGTGACTGTGTAGTAAAGTTATTTAACACTGTACTTTAGATTGGAGTATATCTGACAAGCAAATTTTAAAATACCTGAGGTCAATTCTTGTCACTTTCAATTAAATACACTTAAGATATACAAATATATATAGTGATCCTTTTTCCCTTGTATAATTTTACTTTGTTCATAGTATAAACCTGTACGATTACTAATACCTGGTAGAGATTTTTTGTCTGCTTGTTTTTAAAATTCAAAATTCTTAAAGGTTTATCTGTTGCTGTATATTATGAGAAAAAATACCTCATAATGAGGCTCAGCTCAGTGTTTTGTAGGCTTTAATATTCAAATGGATGCACTCATATAAAATGAACTGCTTAACCTGGGCATGATGACTTATAATGGCCTATCTAACCTGTTTCTTTACACAAAATGCATTTAAGATGAAATGGTACTTCATGTCTCCCTATTTTTGTCCATTTCCTCCAATATATGAGTCCACATTGAACTAAAGCTCTTCTCTGTGCAGTGTGTTCTGTAAGGTGTGATAGATAAGAAAAAGCCAAGGTGTCCAGCATGTGTTAATATAAAACCTGACAGACATTTTGCAAACATAGATTGTCATGGCCATAGGTATTGCTTACAGGCAAAATCACCTTAAATACATTGTGCCAATAAAAAGGGTCAAAGATTTTTTGACTAGGACAGACTTCATGTAAGTTCAGAAGATTAACTGTTAAAATGCCCTGTCGCTTCTGGGGGAAAAAAAAATCCCAAACAGAAATACTGCTGTGCAATGGAAAGTATGTAGGACTTTTAAACAACCTAACAATGCAAAAGACGTAACTGAACTGTTGGGGTTTGTTGGTCGGTTGGTAAGGTTTTTTGTTTTGTATTTTGTATTTATAATAGAATAATTTAGATTGGAAAAGATCTTTAAGATCCTCTAGTTCACCTGTAAACCTAGCACTGCTAAGTCCACCAATGAACCATGCCCCTAAGCATCACATCCACAAATTTTTGAACACTTCCAGGGATGGTGATCTGACCACTTCCCTGGAAATCCTGTTTGAGTGCTTGTCAACCCTTTAGAGCAATAAAATTTTCCTGATATCCTATCTAAACCTACTGTGGTGCAACTTGTTGCTGTTTCCTCATGTGTAGTCCCTTATAGCCTGGGAGAAGAGGCCAACACCCACCTGGCCACAGCCGGAAAGGTCAGGGAGTTGTAGGGAGGGATGAGGTCTCCCCTGAGCCTCCTTCTCTCCAGGCTTTTAAATGACCCCAGACCGCTCAGCTGCTCCTCACAGGATTTGTGCTCCAGACTCTTTGCCAGTTTTGTTGCTCTTTGGATGTTCTTCAGCAAGAGATTTCTTTTGTTCTTACAATAATGACAAAAACCAGCTACTTTTGTCAATATCACTGACTTAAAATTGTTGAAAAAACTGGCACATTTAAAGATTTTTTTTTCTTCATGTTGATTAGCAGAGCAGATATGTTGAATATAGAAAGGCAGTTGGTAAAATGGTTAAATTAAATATTTTACATACATATATTGATATTTTTTAAAAGCTGATCCATATTTTAATAAAGTTTTTCCATAAAAATTCAGTGAGTTTTGGAAATTCAATAAGTGATCTTTCAGCCAGATGTAAATATTTGACAGCATTATTAGAGATAAATCATTTTTCTTCTACTAAACTTAACCTTTTTTATATAGCTTGTGTTGCTTACTGCAAAAATAATGGACTGCAGAAGATTAAACAAACATATCTCATGAATGTGATGACATTCCATGTGTAAAATCAAAGGTACCAGATAGACAGCTTATGAAAGCAATAGTCCCAGAATGAAACTGTAGAAGTCACATTGAAATTGGCATGAGGCAAATTTTTCAACATAGCATGGCCAACCCTCTTCCACTCTGTCCTTAAGAATACCTATTGCTGAAAAATTAACACAGTCTTAATACATATTCTTTGGCTTCTATGCTAAAACTTCATCTAGTAGCAGTTGGACTGAGACTGTAATGTTTTTTATAAATGGTACAGTACTACACAGTCATTGTGAATAAAATAAGGTGTCTAATTGCCTAAGATGAACTGATTGCAACGTCCTAAGACATAGGGGAAGATTCTGTATTTTTTTTACCAATGTCTGAAATATCTAATCTTTCTCCTACTGCAAGTGTTGGACAGGCCAGGGATATAGAGATTCATTATTTCTTTTTTGTTGTTGTTGTTGGGGTGGTTTTTTTTGTTTTGTTTTGTTTTGGTTTTTTTTTTTTTTCCATCACAAAAAACTGTATTCTGTAGGGTTTTTCTGATGTTAAGTCATGAAATCTGAAAGTTACTGTGACATTGACAGTGCAGTTTGAGTGGGAGTTGGTCACTGAAATGAACTTTTCCAATTCATATTATCTAAGAGGAGGTCTGTAAAATAAAGAGATGATGATTACAGTCACAAAACAGCTACATTTCAAAAGACAGCCACCTAGAAGGTCTTTCCCAGTGTAATTCTCTGTTTATTGCATTTTATATATTTGAAATTAACAATTCACTTCTTCAGCAATATTTTCTGCTCTCTTTTAACTGCTGAAGTAACCTGACACTACAACTACCAAGGGTTGCAAATTTACCTCAGAGTACAACTTTCAGAAATAGTGGATTTACTTATCCACATAGAAAATCAAAAATATGATTAGAAAGAAAAAGATGAAAAGTAGAAAAGAAATCTCACTGTGATGAGATCTGAAAGAAATTGGGTGAGCTGAACCTGCTCCAGGTATCCCTTCTCAAGGGGTTACTGTGTGTTACATCCATACATGAGATTAATAGGAATATTAATTGACACACAGTGAGAAGGGTAAGATTATCTTCATCTGTCTAATTGTCTAAGCTGATTACTTGGATCCTTTTAACCATCAAAGGAGAGGGACAGACATCTCCAAAGGATGTTGTGCTGTCTGCTTTGCACAGGGTGACTTGTGCAGTCTCTGTCTCTCCAGTCACTGTAGGGGAAAACAGCTCAGAGTACTTGCAAAGCCATTTCTTTGTGTATTTATTAGGCAATGGTACAAAAGAGAAGTTTACCAGCCACTGCTGGTGCAAGATATGTGGGGAAGACAATACAGTCATTGGCTACTATACAGCAACTAGCTGATAGATACATGAAGAAGGCTTGTTTTCTTTCTGGGCTAAGAACAAATATAGGCTGAAAAAGATGAATGATAATGGTATGTGGGAGATGGCTGAAGGCTTGAGCAAAACTACTTTCTCAAATACTTTTGTGTGAAAGTGAAGAGTTGTGGAAAAGGTCCAAATAGTGCCAGCATCAAGTCAAAATGAGATTTCATAAGAAGGTAGCAGTAAATTAGTTGACATGTTTTAGAAAGTTTATCTTGGAAATGACGGAAAATGTAAATTCTAACTACATTTTTAATTAAAAGGACTAACAAAAATATTAGCCATCCATGACAGAAATAGTAAGCATCTATGACATACAAAAATGTTATAAACATAATTTTCTAAAGAAAAATTCTAATTCTATATGATTCTACTAAAGAAGTACTTATTAACTTCAGCAGTAAATGCATCCACATACAAATGTAGATAGATAGATAGATAGATAGATAGATCTGTTTTACACAAATGAAATACAGTCTGCTCACAATATTTCTCTTAAGAATATATTATCAGCACTCCAGTGCTGATCTATAGAACAGCGATTTTCCAGCAAATGAAAGACCTTGATGTACATAACAGACATTGATGTCAACTTCTAATGGAAAGATATTCCTATATCATTATACAGACTGCTACTAAACAAAATATTTCCATATTTTCTGCATGTCAGATTTCTCATGTAACAGTGCCTTTTAGCATTTTTCAAGCTTAGTCTAACATCGCTTTAGTGTCCATGGCCTTACTGCCTTAATCCAGCAGTGAGTAAAAGGGTGGTGCTGAGATCTTTATGAGAAATGGAATTATAGCCCTCAAAACCAGTCTAAGGCATGGCCATATAGCCATTCAATTTACACTTATGTTAATTTTCTATTGACTACACCCAGCTTCTTGTAGATGATGAAGAGGCAAAAGCCTCAAAGCTCTCAGATGCTTCCAGAATCAATTGTGTCTTGAGGAATAGAGCTTGCTGTTTATCCAGATCAACAATGAGTTATGTCCTTTGTACCTACAAACATTATCCAATAGCAACTTTAATCCTCTGCAAACACCACCTATGCATGTAGTAATACAATACACACACAGTAGGGTACTACTGGAATCACTTTCTACAAGAACCATGAGAATTACATCAGGATTTAGCACAAAATGATGCTATTATGCTGATTGTACACTATGGAGTATAGAAAAGGATTACTGAGCAAAAAGACTGGGATTAGGTTTGCCTTTTAGGAATGACTTTTGAGTGTGTGGGCAGGTATAGCTTTCTGGGGATGACTGAGGGGGTTGGAATTACCACTGCAAACTCATCTGTTCTCCACTGTCTGTCTGTCAGTGTCAACAATCTATGAATAGCTGCCATCAACACCTACTTAATTTTAATCAGAACGACCTCGATCATCTTAAACAGCTTTAAAAATTAAAAGCTTTGCTGACATGACTCCATTTAGCTGCAAGTGGCTACAGAACAGTCACATAAGCTGTTTTAGAGCCATACTAAGGTATAGAGGGAAAGGGAAACTTCAGTAGGTTGTAAGTTTCTGTCAATTCAAAATGGATCATTGTACTTTGGTGCAGTTGCAGGGTTCACTTTTGCCTGTGGGTGCATTGTGTGGCCAACGTCTATAAGTTGTAAGAAACATTAATAGATGCTCAGCAAACTCAACTCTACTGATTTCTGGTTGCTTCTTTGTCACCACTTTTTTTTTACTGTTGCTTCTCTTCCTTCCTATGTATCTTTGCCAGCTCCACTTGCAATGCAGAAAAAAACCCAGTACTTTTCTTAGGTCTCGAAATGTAATTGGTATTTGGGTGGTGTTTCTATGCATTCTGACAAAGTGCAAAACAAAAGTATTTGTCAAGCTCTTCAAAGCAGAACAGCATATTAAAAATGTTTATTCGATTCTTTTCTTTACTTGAAAAAATCGCAGTGAGTGTTATTTCTTTATGTTTAATGTGGTTTTAATTATTTAAAGCAAATGTTTACTGTATCATTTGGTAAAACAGATTTATGTTTACTTTCATCACCCCAGAAAAATAGATCTATAAAGGTAATAAATCTTTAAGTGCTTCATAACCTTACGCAGTCTTTATAGGTTGAAAGATAATCAATAATCATGACAGAAAAACTGCATATGATTCATCTTTCAAATCAACTTGTTTCTTTATGACATAATGCCAATAGATGAGAATGTAAATGCCTTGATCAATTTTTTTTTTTTAATAAAAATACCTGGACTTGAAAGGCTATTCATTGGAATTACTTTCCTAGGCAAAATTAACACTAGATGGATCTTCCATGTTCACTACACTTCACATGCTGTCAGACTGCACTATCCAATTATTCAGTCTTTGCTGTCTACTGCAAAGTGCTTCTGACTGCAAATTTAGCTGTATTTATACTTTTATTCTGACAGTGTTTCCTATCTCTAATTCATTAATGTGAGCAAGTGCTAGTGAGGGGTTTTCTACCCAATGCAATCAATTATTGTTGAATAATTCAATAGATTGAATTTCATTTTAAATAAGCAGCTTTGCGTTTCTGAAGTGACTGTATCCCAAAGTGTCAGGCTTTTCTTGCTGAATCAGTGTGCTTGAGCTCAGACAGCCTTCAAGGTGTTTCTTGTCCTGGTGACATCCTTCACAGTATCACTTCAGCAAACTTAATGTGCCAAGTACTCAGGAATTTAAATTTATCCATACAGATTTTTTTTTCAGACAGGGCTCACAGAATCAGGATTTTTATTTTCATTAGTATTTTTTTTTACTGTTGTTTATTCTGGACTGTAAGTCAGGACAAAAGGTATCAGGAACAGTGTTTGAAATGATTTCTTCTTCTTCTTCTCCCGCCCTCTTCCCCCTTGAAAATAGAGAATTATAGTGACAGCACAACCTGGAAAGTCACTCTGTAATTCTCACTTGGGAAGAGAAATTTGCTCTAGCTACTTAAAACCCTCTTTGCCTGAAGGTATTGTAGCTTTGGCCTCCTACTACTACTCTACTGAATGCAAAAACCACGCCAGCATGATTAGTGAGATAGTGAACAGCTAAATTGGGACTTAATTTTAACCAGAAAAATGATCAGTCTCATCAGATATCAGCACACTGATTAATTGTGCCTGAACTAGTGAAAGAAAAACTGACACAGAAGCCTTGTTTGTAAAATCAAAGTTTGGTTCAGAATACGACTGTCAAGCCAACCAATTACAGGATAATTACGTTCAGCCCATCATATCCTATATTGAACAGTTAAAAATACCATATAATTACTTTTTGAAATATCTTTGTTATGTTTTTATTTTCTGTTAATGGAGTTTATAAGTTTGCCATTCCAAGTTTTGAAGCATATAGCATTAATGTGTTTAGGATTGTTGCATTAAATTAAAATATACTTTAGCTTCATATGCAATGAAATATATATTTAATACAATTTTTAGTTTTATGGTTTCTCACTCTAGAATTTAAACAGTTTATACAATAAATTACAGAGAAAATGAAATATGAAAAAACATTACCTTAATAGATGCAACTAATTTCAGATATTAATCTAATACATATTTGTTTAGGGTTTAATAATGCATGCTAGGTACCTCAGAGACTGGGTTGGTGTGTGTAAATTGACATTGTTTTGAGGTTATATATGCTGGGTTACACTATTTTATTACTTATTAGTTACTTATTATCTCAATTCCAGTAGACATTAATTATTCTGTAGACAATTTGATAGCAATAAACAACTCTCCCATAGTCACCAGACTGATGTTCTTTTGAAAGTTTCTTCTCCTTTTTTTTTTAAGATATAGATAGTAGTCATATTTTCATTCAAAATGAAAGCAAATATGAGACTGTTCAGAAACTAGAACTCTCTATCCAGAGCACATTCAGCTAGATATGTCTGTAGAGGAGGTGAGTGCAAGTGGAAATAAGGAGACAAAGCACCCCATAAAGCCTGATCAACCTTCCTGCAAGAAGAGGAGATGTGAAGAGTCTGAAAAAAATTGCTGTTCTTAATTGAAGAATGCAGTCTGCACTGAGATATGAAAAGATATGTATGTATTTTTTGTAAATAAATAGAATTCTATAAATTATAGTAGGCACAGCACCAACCGTTGCTCCTAACTGTGATAAACAAGATGCCTCAGTTTCACTTTACCTCCCATGGAAAAAGTGGGAAACTATGAAGTTCCTTTGAAGCTGGTACTATCACAGTGTGCAGCCAGATATAGCTGTTGGCCCATAGTGTGCTTCTGAGATGACTCTTGATAATTAAACAATTTGTTACCTTTTCAAAATGTTTGAATGTGACTGTTTTCTCGAAAACAAAAGCACGGGTGCAGGTGGGTAAGGGGAGGAAGAGGACAAGTCCGTCTTTTGGTCTTGCTGTAATGGGGAGCTCAGCCACATGAGTTTTGACCCATGTGTGGATGTGGTACCCTGGCTATGAGCTGTTTCAAACAGCACAAATATGAACAGATAAGATAATGGGTGGTGGGTTTTCAACTCTTGCTGGACTTCAGCAAGTCTGAGTTTTTTAGGATTTATTGAAAACTTCATTCCTTCTGAACTATATTTGTTTTTACCAGCTCTTCCCAACTTAAGTAGTTTCTATTCTGCAATAAAAATAACACTGTACATGTATTAATACCACAATATAAAGCCTAGAGACAGAAATCACCCTGTAATGGATAGAAACTCAATACAATTCAGAGGCAAGATAATATAAGTATTACAAATATCCGGAGATTTAAAATCGTCATTAGTTTTAGATTAATCTTGAAGAGTATTCACAGAAAAATCCTCTGTTAAATTGAGTGTACAAAATGGAATTTTTTATTCTCATATAGGATTTTTTCTGTGAAATATCAATTGAATTTCATAATTTGTCATTGATAAGAATCAGGACAAAAATATTTGTTTCAGTGCCCTATATAATGGACACAGCATCCCACCCTGTAGAGTAAAAAAAAAATCCTATACTAGCTTATAAATCTTATAATAAAAAAGTCTTTCAGGTTCAAATAACTAATATATCTTGATATTTTATTAAGTCTAGTAAAAGGTTTCACTAGTGGTATAGCCCTCCAGAACAGCTGAGGAACATCACGCATTAATATCACACAATAAAACCATCTACAAGACAAAGCCAGAGAATAATTTAAGTTAGCTGCTAAAACAGTGTATATAATAAAAATCAGAGTATATCAGCAATTGAGTATGCTAAAATGAAATATATATATATATATATGTATAAAATTTACAAATTCTTCCTAAAACTCAGTGGATTGTTTTGGGATCTGATTTGTGCAGTTTTATACCATGAAATATGCCATAGTGTAAAATTTGATGCACATTCATAGAACATATACAGTCATTCTTAACCATGTGTGAATGTGCAGTCCCACTGACCTGAGTCCAGAACTATTCTGGTTTTTAAATTTACTCTCTAAACAGATAAATATCATGTACAAGGGATCTGATGAAAATCTCTGTGCTCTCTCTGTCATTCAGAGCATAAATTAACAAGAAATATAGTTTGCCACAGTAGTATTATTTAGTTCTTATAATGGAAACAAAAGACAGATAAACATAGCCTCTTCTTCCCTAGTTGCCTGGGTTATGTTGTATGAATATTTTTAAAATTAAATAGAATTATGTACAAGAAAATAAGATGATTCACTTATTTGTACACGAAGGGGTTTAAATAAGAATTCTATAACTTAGAATAGCAGCAGCTGTTGGACTACCTAATATTTAGCTTTTGGGGGCTGCTGTTCATTTAAGTAGTGGTCAGTCACTTTCTGCTTCAGCACATCAATTTAAATAGATTGCATTGAGATGAAAGCTGGTTAGTTGGACAGTTTTTTACACCAAAGTACTTTAAAATCATTACATATTTTAAAATCTTAATTCCTCATGTTAAAAGTAGGAGCTACTGCTATCAATCAACATGAAAAATTTCCCCATGGTGGTGAACTAGCTAAGTATTCTATGATCACACTGAATAAAATATGAGGTAGTGGTGTAAAGTTTAATCATCCTGTTTCCTCAATTTCCTTCTTTCCTTTCAGCAGCAGCCACTGGGGGAACAATTCACTTTTCTGCCTTGTGGAAAGCTCAGGCTAAGGCTTTTCTGAGCTCTTTTAATTACTCAGTCTAAGCTGGAGTTGCCAAAGGACCCACTAAGCAACAATAAGAGGTAATGACTTATGCATAGAAAATTGAAAAGTGTTCATCTTGGTAGAACAAAGGAGAATAAAACTCAACAAACGGCAAGTAAAATTGAAAACACAAAAGAAAAGAAGGTGAGCTATATAGATTTCCAAAGCAATCTATAGCTGCAATTAGAAACTACGCATTAAATCAAGTTTTAGCTCTTTTGAGGAATCAAAAGTCACAAGAGTAGTTCAGAATACTGTACCTACTTAATAGATTATTGATTTTCAAAAAAAAGATAGCAGGACATCTTTCATGTAGAGCTATCAAATTCACACTTATGGTACTTTTATGTTCCTTTTCTCTTTTTTCCTCCTTTTTTTTGCTTAGTTGACTGTTAATTGCATTTTGGTTTAGTATTGAGGCAACCAATTCATGATTGCTTTTGGGAAGCATTGTCTCCCAGACACATATTGTTCAAGATGTCTAAATGAAACCCTGATAAAACTTTTGCAATCGTTCTTATAGCTGTAAAGTTATAAAAGAATATGAGAATATATTGAGTTCTTTTGAGAATATGAGTGCTATTTCAGTGTTTTGGTCTTCTTTGCTACCTCATCCTTCCAGCAAGACCTGGACAAATTCTCCCCTGGTTTCCTTGTCACCTGTGGTAGCAAGGGTAATCACACTGGGAAGAGTGGCTGTTAGAAATTCCTGATGCACCCATGATGACCATGACCATAGGCAATTCTGAGCCACTTTCCTGCAGGGGGGAAGAAAAAGGTAAGAAATCCTTAAACTGATACTATAAAATACAGGTGTAATGCAAAAGACCATTGCCTTTTATGTGGGGTCATGAAAAGCGGGAAATGCCAGAAGTCACAAGCCCAACAGGGACTTTGATTTTTTTGTCAATGTTTCATACAAAAAATTCAAGACTTTTTTGAAGGAACTATTTTAATTCCATTATGCATCAGTAGTAATACTATTTGTCTATTGGAAATACAAGCATTTGAACCTGAGGCAAATAAAAGTTTAGACATTAATAGGCAAGATAACATGATAATTTCCATTTAAAACAAATTATTGAAAGATTCATGCCTAAAATATAGCTTATACAATGCTGATATTTGTATAGACACTTTAATTTTTTACATTATGCAGCTCATTTTCTGCTACAAAGTATGCCTAACTACACACATGACATGAAGAAAAGTCTGTTCAAGGCTACTAAGAACAGAAGTGACTGAGCAAAAATTTGTGAAGTTTATGAAATTATTCTGGGGAGGAGTTATGATGTTTATTTCATATTCGTATTCCTGAACATCCAGTATTTGTTGCTGTCTTAAATAGGGTGCAAGAGTGGAAAAACCTTCATTTTGACTCATTCTGTCAGCCTTACCATTAAAAGTGAATTTTAAAAACAGTTTGAAATCAGTCACCTTCTGATTACTATTATTCTCTTGGTATGACTAAAGGGGCATAATTTCAAATGTGTAGAAATATATTTGAGCTAAGAACTTACATTTAATTTTAATATATCTTCCAAAAAGAAACTCATTTAATTTGAGAAGCTGAACATTTTATTCTGGTTTTACTGCGCTTTATTTGATGGCTAAAGCAGTTACCCAGCAAGAAGATGACCCACAATACCAGTTCTTTTAGTGGAATCAAACAATCTGGTACATCTCTACAAAGCTGGTTTTATTTTATTTTGTTTATTTGGGGATTCCTGTTTGTTTATTTGAATGAAACAAAAATCTCTTGGACTGCTCTATCAAGCCTCTCCAAAAATAGTTTCAGAATTTTTAATTTAATTTTGTTTGGATATAGCTTCCAAAACTGAGTTTTCATTACGACTTTCTCTTCAAGTAGTGTCATTTAGCCCCTATGATGCTAAAACCAAATTTCCTATTTATCTTGTTTAATAACATTTTTTGATAGAATGCTTGGCTTAAACATCTTAAATCTGCTAAGGGATGAGCTTTTCTAAAGCCTCACCTTTTTTTCCTGCCTTTTTTTTTTTCTCTCCAAAACTGGATTCCATTATGAACAACTGCTTCACTGCATTTTTTGACAGGTACTATATTTTCTCTATGAAATTATTTATTTTCTATTCTGTATGATTAGCCTTGACAGTACAGGCTCACTGCTACTGTATGAACCTTAGCCCCAAAATCGTGAAGAAAACATTTTTTCTTTTTTCTTCTATATGAGCTTTGCCCTTTTGAAAATATGACAATAAAATTACTCATTTTTTAGAAAACACAAATTTGTCATTTTTCTCATCTAGCATAGTACATCATATACCGCTTGTGTAATTATTATGTCACAGTATTCTTTGGAAATGCAAAATAGTCCTCAAAAATATAAATTCAATCTAAAGATTTGAAATGCCAAAGTAATTTTTCATTGTTAGCTTTTTTCACTGAATTCAAACCTCCTTCATATCTAAAATAAGGTGAGAACATTAGCTTCTCTACTGACATGGTTCTGTGTCAGGTCTCTGGAGAAACATTTCTACTAATCTTGAGTTTACTTTGCCAAATAGATATTCAAATTTGGTATCAAAAATCAGTTTTAAACAGAAAGATGATAAAAGCAACATTTAATAAAAAAAAATCTCCTGATTTCTTGTAAATAAGGTTTTCAGATAGATATGTCTGGACATTTAAAATGCTAGTTTTTATTTATTTATGTTTATGATTAGATATGTTTAGTTAAGAGGAAATTTCAAATCCAAATGAATGATAATCATGTAGATCTATTGTATCCAAATCTTTTCAGCCAGTAATCTACTCTCAGTCTTTTATTGAAACCCCAAAATGGAAGACAACTCTGAGAAGACTGACACAGAAGGCTCATACATGTGGCTCAGGGAAAAATATATGCAGCGACTGACCACGGTTTTTTCAAAGAATGCTGAATTTGTCTCAGCACAAAGGGGATTGAAGGGTGGCCCTTGGCCTGAATAAATGGCTACGTATGAACCAGCCAGTTCCATCAGCTGAGCACATTTGCCAACAAACTTCATCAGCCAGGTGGATCAACTGGCCCTATCTCTACAGTGAAATAATGTTTTAGACTATAGAGCATTAGTACAGAGCATTTCATTTGTATTGTGATTCTGCTGTAAATTACAACTGTCAAATCCTTGTAATTGTAATTTGTATCTGTACTGTGATTTACCTATACAGTTGTATCCCTCGCCAAATTAAAATTCAGTATAGCATAAAAAGTTACAATTCAATACTAAGCATCACGCTTTCCACATGTAGGTCATTTAAAAAAAAGCTTGGTCAGAATGTATTAGACTCTGATAAAGCCCTAAGGGAAAAGCCTCATGCTCCCATGTTAGCACTGTTCACTCATCTCCCTGCAGTCCCATTCAAATCTACATAAGGGAAATAAATGAGTGTTATCAGACAATTTGGAAGCAGTCAGCTGTACTAATAACCAGTTGTAGCATTTATTGTTCAGAAGTAAAGAGTGGAAGGGGAGAAAAGATTTGGTTCATGTGCACTTTCAGAGAGTGAGTTTAAAAAGAAGTTTGCATTTTTACTGTTGCTTTACCTCTCTGAACAGAAGTATGCCATTCTCAAAGTAACTCACTCTTTTTACTCCCATTTAAGGCAGATTTATCATAGCTCAAAACATTCTAACATAGAAATTATAAAATGACAAAGACTCTTAGGTAAATGCACAAATATGAAAACAATTAAGCTAGAGTAAACAAGCAGTGAAGAATTCACAAACGGTTTTTAATTTTGTTATTAGAAGATTAAGCCTTCTTGTAAAAGATATTGTCTGGTGGATTTTTTACATGTAACTGGAGCAATTCAGTAAAAATCCTTCTGCTGTTTGTAGACATCAATTTAAGCTGTCAAAGAGTGCAATGTATTTATGGTACTTTTGGTGTATTATAAAAGGTTATTTTTTTTTCTTTGTAATATTCCTGTGAAGTAGGACGTATCTCCTTTTACTAAAGAAAATGAAGAGTTACCCGCTTTAGTGCTGGGGTGTTGCTTTGGTTGTTTCTTTTTTCTTTTTCAAAATGACATAGAAAACTTGTATCACAGAATCATAGAGTAGTTTGGATTAGAATGAACCTTTAAAGAGTCTCTTCTTCCAACCCTCCTGGCATAGGTAGCTGCACCTTGTGACTCTCAGGGAAACCCACACTGGAGCACTGTTTTCCTCAAGGCCTGCACCCTACTGAAGGTACCCACCCTGAAGCAAGGGAAGAATTTGAGATGTTATTCCCTGAGGAGGAAATAGCAGCAGAGACCTGTGATGAATTAACCACAGCACCCATTCCCTTGCTCCACTGTGAAAGAGCAGAATGAATTCAGGTAGAGAATTCAGGAACAAAGTTAAGCGCAGAAGGAAGGAGGGTTTGGTTGGAAGGAGGACTTAAATTAGTTTGTGTTTCTCATTATGCTGCTCTGTTTCATTGGCACTAAATGAAATTATTTTCCCAAAGTTCAGTCATTTTGCCTTTGTTGATAACTGTTAAGTGACCTCTGTGTCCTTATCTCAGCCCATGAACTTTTACCCTTTCTGTCCTATTGGTGGTGAGGGAATAACAGAAGGACTTGGTGGGCACCTGATGGCCAGCTCAAGTCAATTCACCACAGATTTGTCCCAACATTTTTCGGTGCTGATGACAAGACCGTGGCTTTCTGGCTGCCCAGCTGGGCCATCACCCACGACAACTCACTAGAGAAATATGCCCTGATTCCTTTGTGGAGTATCACACGTGATTCCCTGTTGTTTCCCAATAATTCAGCAGGCCTTCATTCTTTTCTGTTGTGCAAAACTCCACTTGCCTCCCCTTTGAAAAGGCAGGCATTGAAACAGGCAGTCTGAAGCATAGTATTTTATATGAATTAAGAGACAGAATGAAATGAATTGTTTAATAGCACTGTGTTAACCAAAGTGGAAAAGAATGCTCAATATAATACAATCCCCCAATTTAAGTTAAACTATATGGAAAATAAGCATTTTGATTTTCTTTTAATAGTACATACAGTAATAATGAAAACTTGAATTACATTTATGAGTGTAATTCATATAATATCTAAAATCTTTGAAACATTTTCAGCTCTGAATAAGGAATATATGACTTACCATTAGGAACTTATGATTAAAATATTACTTCTTCAAGCTGGCTTATCTATTCTTAAAATAGATATATTATTACAGAACTATGCTTGGGCTTAAGTTTCCACATTCCAGCTCTTAGCCATCTTTATTTATTAATGATACATAACTAGTTTCAACTTTATATTTCTTTACCAAAGTGCCTCAATGGACAATTTATTTATCTGATTAAAATTTCTCTTTTCTACTGAAAATAAGTATAATTATACACATATATGAAGATTTAATAAAAGAACTTTCACCATCCAAGGTTCAACTGCTACCTTAGTGTCTCCTATAGGAAAGTATTTGCAGATATACTACCAAATATCTTTTTGAAAACTCTGGTATTTTTCAACATTAAATAAATAATATAATTTTTGTATTAAAAATAAGAATACCATTTCTAAATTTAATGAGTATTTTCTATTTCGTATTTTCAAAGAAAAAGTAAACTGTGTGCCTCATATATATATGCAATCATAAGTATCCTGTAAGTCAATATGATTTGTTCATTTACTTATTTGTTTAGTTCTTTTCATTGAGAGCACACAGAGTCCACTATTAAGTGAAAGCACTGAGGTCTGTAATGTTACATACTGGGCTACAGATCTACAAATATACCTTGCATTCATACACATTCTGTAGAATAATGAAAAAAAATACACATACAAATGTCTCTGCAAAGCTCAAAATTTTATCAAGAGTATTTTGGAAAATTACGTAATTGTCGATAACAGTGTCCTTTGAAAAAATAAGTATTGTTGATTACTAACTACTTAAACAGATTTTTAATTTAAAAAAATAATTCAGCACTGCATATGAAGTAAGACAATTAAGAGGGAAAGACTTTTACAAAGAAAACTACAGAATTTCATGATGTACACATGATAAAATGCATCTCTCAGAAAAGGCAAAGACACAGTATCTACTGCTATGTCTCAGAAGAGATATCAAGGCCCAACCAAAAACAGATTCCAGACTTTCTTTTATCTGAATTTTCTGTCAATTGTGAACAACAAAAAACACTGTAATGATTAATTAAATACTATAACATCTACATTCCCTATTTATGTGTGAGGGATTCTTCTGCACTAAACAAAGTCACGAGACTTGGTTGACTCTTTTTCAGTGTGACTATTAAAAAGAGAAGAAAAAAACCCCACATTAATTGGAAAGGAATTATTGAATACCTGGAAGATATTGGGTTTTGGCTCAGTCAGACACGATTCAGTAATGGAAAATATGATCTGTATTTGCAAGCCTTGGCTGAAACCCCTCTGTGTTGATGTCTTTCTGGGTGAAAGTACAGGATCTGTTGTGTTACTCTGGGAAATAGTTCCACTCGAGACTCAACACCTCATAGCATGTTATAATTTAGAACCAAAGTCTTAATCTAAGAATGACTTGTAAGGATAACCTTTCCTATCCACTTGGCAAAAGATTTTGTCCCATACTATAGTTTAATTAATAGAAAAGGAGGGGGGGGAATATCATGTTAATTTGAAACAGTCATAGATGGCACATATAGATATATACCACGTAATATTTTAAATAATGGCATTATGTTATTACTTTTAATGGTATTAAACCCTAACACTGATTTTTTTTTTTCTCCTGATATTTTTTAATACAGGCATACCTCTCTCTATGGTCTTCCCCTTATAGTCTTTTGCTTGCAAATCTGCTTCCAGTTTAGAGCACTCAGTAAAGGATGTTGTTCTGGTGAAACTCACCAAATGAGTGAGGCTACCAAGATAGTCAATAGAAGTAGCAAAAAATTAAGATTTCCTAGGTAAGATCTCCAAAGCCAGTGACTGTAGCTAGCACTAAGATAGCAACTTTGTGTGATGAGTGCCAGCACAGTTTAGAGACGTGTTCATTATCTTAGAAATCAATTGAACTGTAGAATGCTAGAATAGATGGATTAGATATACGAAGGCATCTATCCTGTATTGAACTATAGTCTATACAAAACAAATTGGTTTGAAAATGGTGGGAAAACTGTACTCTATTAGATGAGAAAAATCTAGTTGTACTTTTTATATAAGACAAAAGTATGTCAGTTTGAAGTATTACTGTTTTTCCCATGTGCTCCACATTTTCTACAACCTTAATTTTCACTATTCTTTCTCCTGAATGGTGTAGTGCTATAATTCTTACTCTTTATTTCTTTAGAAAAAAGAATGTTTCATATATGGCAGTGCTTTTTCCTCTCTCTTTTCATTAAGTTTTATTGTTGTTTTAATATTTGGTAGTTTTCTTTTAGTAATTTAGTAAGCAAATCTTAAATATTCTAGCAGTTTTTGAACAGCCTGGTATTTGGCAGCAGGAGGGCCACAGAGATGGCTCCTATGAAAAGCTCCTGGGAGCTGCCACCATGCCCATCAGAGGCAATCTCTGATAGTTCTGAAGATGGAAACACTGCTGGCCAAAACTGGGCCAGGAAGAGAGGCTGGTGATGCCTCTGTGATGGTATATTTATGAAGAAAATAGAAACAAAATCACTCAGTTTTTGCTTCTAGCCAGAGAATAGAAGGAGATGAGAAGATGGGAGGGAAGACAACACAGTGGCACCAAGGGCAGTGGAGAAGGAGAGGCAAGAGCTGCTCCAGGTGCTGGAGCTGGGATTCCTCTGCAGGCTGTGGTGAGACCATGGTGGAGTAGCTGTGCCCCTGCAGCCTCTGGGATCCACAGGGGATGCAGAGATCCACCCACAACCCATGGAGATCCACAGGGATGCAGAGATCCACCCACAGCCCATGTGGTTCTATGGGGGATGCAGAGATCCACCCACAGCCCATGGGGATCCACAGGGATGCAGAGATCCACCCAAAACCCATGGGGATCCACAGGGGATGCAGAGATCCACCCACAGCCCATGTGGATCTATGGGGGACGCAGAGATCCACCCACAGCCTGTGGGGCTCCACGGGGAATGCAGAGATCCACCCACAGCCCCTGGGGATCCACAGGGATGCAGAGATCCACCCACAGCCTATGGGGATCCATGGGGGATGCAGAGATCCACCCACAGCCCATGGGGGAAGTGCCTATGCCAGAGCAGTGGATCCCTGGAGGAGGCTGTGATCCAGTGGGAGACCTGGTGGAGAGAGGGGCCCTGCTCCCAGGCTGGAGCAGTCTGTCCTTGGGATGGGAGACCCACATCATGGCAGTTTTGGAAGAACTGTGTGCCTGTGTGGGGAATTCACGTTACAGCTGGTACAGTTTGGCTGCTGCTCCTGAGAGTGGACCCACATTGGGGAAGTCCATGGAGAGCTGTCTCCAGTGGGATGAACCCCATGGCTTCACAGGGAAAGGACTCCTCTCCCAGAGCAGCGTAAGGAAATCTCAGTGATGGACTGACCAAACCCCCCTGCCCTGTCTCCCTGCACTGTCAGTGGGAAGGAGAGAGGGGCTGGAGGGAAAAGGTGTTTTAAGGGCTTATTTTACTTCCCATTAGCCTCATCTGATTCTGTTAGTAATAAATTCACTTTCAAACTTAAGTTGAGCCTGTTTTGCCCTTGAAGTGCTTCTCCTGGTCCTTATCTCACTCTTGAACCCTCCATTAATTTTTTCACCTCTGATGCCCAGCGGGAGTAGGGGTGAGTGAGCCAGAGACTCTGGTGGGTGCCTGGCATTGGGCCAGTGCCCAACCACAACATCACTTTACTGTAAGAAATTAATCAGCACCACCATACAAAGCTGGAAGGATACACAGATTAGGAAATTGTGTCTCAGCATACGCCGTCCACACTCCGAAATCTTTTAGAGCTTTGTGACCTGACTGGATAGACTTTTTCTTTTTAGTGAATATAGACCAACAGGGCTTTTAAACACCAAAGCTAGTTTGGATTTGAGCAAAAACTAGAACAAAGATTTTTAAAAATGGAGAAAACAAAGTAACCAAAATCTATAGAACAGAAATAAAAGGGCAACTCAGAGGCTAACAACAAGGACAAGGCCAGCACAGAGGTTTTGCTTCTTGCTTTCTGATACCCAGTCACACCATGTTAAAAAGAACATAATACACAGTTCATAAACTATATATAAAATAGATAATATCTACAAAAAAAAAAGAGATAACGTCTGTAATGGTCTTTAGTTTGTCACAGAGTTTAGAATTGCATGATACTTGCATCATTTTAACACAGGAGTTAGTCACTGCATTTACTTTCTTGGTGGAGGCTGGTTGCTAAGCTCAGCACAGGGACTGTGGAACACTCTCCCTCACTCCAAGAGAGAGATATACAGGACCCTGGGCTTCAGAACAAGTGCTCCACATTTAAATGAAACTTGATTTGCACTGCCTGCAAAATACCTGGACAGAAGCAAAACTCTTTGAAAACCACTCTGAGTCTGTAGATCCTTCCAGAGAATGTGAATTATCTTGATGCCAGATGTTTAAATGTCATCCTTAGAAACACAGTTGACAAGTACTCAGTAAGTTTATTTACTGGAGGATTGTTTGTCTGTTTATTTAACTTCAGCAGTGCCTAGAAGCACCAGTGAATCAACATGGGTCCACTGAGTTTCACCCTCCAACCATACAGAACAGTAAAATTGTTCCTTCACTGGTAAAGAGACTGCTTTGAAAAGGTATGTAATAACCCACCTACATTTAAGGAAAACCTCCACTGCCTTACCGTTTTGAAATTTTCCTATTTTCTGCAAAGGGAGTTGGATTTTTTTTTTCTTTTAATGTACAGAATGCTTAATTATGTTTTGACAGAAAAGTCTAAAATGTTTGCATTATCAATGAGGCATAGAACTTACCTTTCATACAAAGTAACTGCTCTCATAATCAAAATGGTTTCCTGTTTCTAATATGACATCAAGGACAAAAAAAAATCTTTACTATTTCCTAATTTGTTAATCTTTAATTATTGAAAAAAAATCAAGAAGCGTTAAGGGTATCATTATATTTTAATGAAAATCAAGACTTTTTTTCTGAGTTTGACTCTTTGTTCTCTTGATCTTTCAGATCTCAAGGGACTACACCTAATTAAAATTGTAACTAGTTTTCATAAAAATACATTACACTGAATAATGTTCCAGAAGAACATTTCATTTTTATTTCTACTTGTATAAAATACATAATATAGATGCAATTTTCTTTCACAGTGTTAAAATTTAACAATGTAGATCTGCTCATGGTTAAGGCTCCAAGGTCTGTAGTGGTTCTTGATAAGTTATTCCATTAGATTCTCTCAAGTACAAGACTATGAAATTAATCATTTAACAATAAATTTACTTCAAAAGATTCATTAAAGATTAGATCGTAAACCTTTCACTCCCTTTTATATACAGATATTTGAGTTCAATCCCACTAAATCAAATGATTGTTTTGGCAACACTAGATAATTACTATTATTATTAAAAATTGTTTTTAATAACCACAATAACACTTTGTTCCTAAATAAATAAAATAAACAAATATACTAGAATTAGGAAAAAAATTGTATGTTCAGGGAATGAGGAAATTGTTTCTTTCTATGTGTCCCAGTAGAGGGCTAATAAATCCATGAAGTTATTCTATTGAATGTGTCAGCAGAAACCTTACTTATATTGTTTTTCTCGATAAAAGTACATAATTTTTTCAAAGATGACTAAATATTTAGTGTCAGTAATATAAGGCCCTAAGGCCTAGATTAAGGACATATTTTTATTTATTTTCTTTTAATGAGTTAAGTAGTCTTACATTTTGATTTAAAATGGATCCAGAGAATAAAAATATGTTGTTCTATATAATATAAAATAGTAATAAGTTTTCTTAAAGCTCAGAGATCTCTTTCTCCATCCCTGTACTAAATGACAACAGAAAGAGAAACCACCAAGTAAAACTGTGCCCCAGCAGCTTGTGTACAGGACTAAAGAATATCAGTGTCAAAACCCTCATGACCTTTTCCTCAATAGTGTGAATGGCACCTGAATATCTCAACTCATCCACGTCTTTGTATCCACTTTCTCATGAGGATAAAACAAAACAAAAATTCTATCTTCCTTTTTCCAGAGGTGTCAAATGGATACAGCAGAAAGAACATGCTTTCTGCTTATTATTATTCTGGTTATATTCTTACAAGAACTTTTTACAGGAAAAAAATGTACAGCGTAAGGATTCCAGATGGATGACAAAACTTTTTTTTGTCCAGTAACAGTGGCTAATTTAGACTGGTTTTGAAAAGAAGGAAAAATCAATACAACAATCAGAATTTTAAAAAAAATCAGGCCAGGGTGGAAAAGAAAACTTCTGCATTACAGTCCATATAATGTCACTTCAGTTTAGCATGAAGCCTAAAGTGATAACTGTTTCCCAAAGGCAGAACAAAGAATATAATCAAATTTTATGAGTTTGGGTACTGCTATGTGGTTTGCTTCTTATAATGAAGCACTATAACTAATTTTTTAAGCCCATGAATTGAAATTTAGTCATTTTAAGTAAACAGTACCAGCCAAAGTTTTTTGATGAAATTCCATATTGAGTAATCACATTATTTATCTCTCAGAAGAGTTTTTTATCTGTTTTTCATTTTGTTTTGTCTTGCTTATCTTAAGTGTTTTGGAGGGTATTTTTGGAGAGTCAGTTAAAACAATGCCTTTAAGTGTTAGATAAAAAAATGTTTTCTAAAGATAATAAAAATACATTTTAAGGATAATTTGAAATTAATTATAAAGGATAATTTGAATTAATTATAAAATCAATGATACATTTATACGATTTACATACAACTATATATTGACCATTCACATGCATCATATCCATTGTATCTCTGTATTTTGATAATTTGTGGGCTTTTCCTTGAAAATACTGGAAAATAAGTATGGCCCATTCTTTTTGTGTCAGTTTCTGAGTTTCTTCTCTCTTGTCCTTTCCCACTGAGCATATCCACCTGTCTACAGAATCTGTGATGTTTATGGGTTCATCTGTTCTTTTTTCTTATTCTCAGCTTGAAGATATAAACCTATCTTTATGACATAATAAGCAGGTCTAAGGAAGAAACTGTAATCATAAGGCTTCAAATTGTAGATTACATCCTAAAGGAAGAAATAAGCACAGACGCTGATGAGCATAGACTTTGTTTACATGCAAATGCTCTTCATATTAAAGAAGGGAAGAGAATTGCACAAAGTGCATCATATATATTCTACATATCTCTACACAAAATTATTTTTGACATTTTCCATGTGTCATCTGTGGTCTTTAAAAACACTTGTTACTGGAAATTAACTCTGTATGCAAGATTTCACTGAAAAAGAAACCTTGCTGAGTATGTTTCAGATTGAAAAGAACTTCACCAGAAGAATAAGAGTAAGTCAGATGGATTTTAATGGCAGAGAATACTTAAAAATACATATTAACATTGGCAATATTCAAAAGAGACACGTATTCGATTAAAAAGTTTTAAAAGATATTTTTCCTACATTTTCAACACCAAATTGTCTCGGCTCAATCAGGAATTGAACAGCAAAAGCTTTATCTAAATTGAGTCACGCTATATTCCAAGAGGAGGGAATCTGTTTTTCAGAGTGGAACACACAACCCTCAAAGAGGGAGATGCTCTCTGGAGAAGAGTTCATACTGTGGCATTCAGGAGATCTCAAATGTCCCTTCACCTCTCTACAGATGCAACTTCTGGAAAACACTTAGCAAATTTTACAACTGTACCATCACATCAGGTCTCTGGAGGCAAGAGGAGGAGCAAACCACTTGCTTATCTTCAGGGTGAGCTGCCCTTAATGCTAGATGCAGAACTGGTGTAAAGGAGTAAATGCTATTTATCTTTTTATCTATTTTTTATCTAATTTATCTAGTTATCTTTAAACTTCCTTCATTTAATTTGGCATACAAAAGGAAAATTGGTGTATTTCTTAGTGAGAACAAATGAGTCTTCTATAAGTTGCAGACACCGTAATATAATATTTTAGAATACCATTCTTATGAAAGCTGTCATTGAAACCATTGTCCTTGTGGTTGAGGGAAATGCTTTTAATATTTTCCTGCAATCCTAAGTATCTGCACAGAATGTTGATGTAGATCTCAGCCTTCATGTTCTTTATTTTAAATAAAACAAAATTTTAAAACTTATAGATGCAAGCAAGTACATTTAAAGAAAATTAACACAGCATTGGAAAGGGTGATACAGAAATTTTGGTGCAGATTAGCATAAAATGAAAAAAAAGGAAAAAAAGGCTTTGAAGTGTTCAGACAAAATTCCTTTAAGTTTTTTTTCAGAAATAGAAGTAAAGAAACAAAGAAAAGCATATTTTCTATTCAGTACCCTGCCCAAAATGTTGATCAATAATGTTGGGCTTTAAAATATTGTTTATTATAAGGTCTAAGCTTCTGAATTCTTTACAGCCCCATTGCATTTGAAAACATTGTATGACTCCCCCATTACCAGTTCTGAAAGATGGCAGTGATTTGTGCGTGATAGCAAGAGAAATGCTCTCTGAATTTTAACACAGCTGAATTGAGCAAGATATGTGTTCATGAAACACACATCCATATGTTAACAGAAGTGACAGGATGGTTACTACCCATACCAGATTATCTCCAGGTCAGTTTTACATTTCATTTTATTGCTGGAAGGTCACAAAATGGATGACAAATCCATGCCTGTCTTATAAGGCTACATATGTCAGTAGAGATCCCTCTGAAACTGGAGACTAATATAAACGAGCTAACTGGAGCCACTTGTTTTCTGACCTGCTGCAGTTTCCTGCATCCCTTGGGATTTAGAATTCTTCTGATTCAGCTGTGGCAATATTCTCACAGTATGTCTGTTCACTTTCTCCCTGTAGATTTGCAATGCATAGCATCACTTTACAGCTTAGTGCTACTAAACACACGTGGCTCTGGGCACTACCATAGGTTTCAGGCACTGCCACTATTGAAGTGTGCAACTGTTGTGAAAGATTCATACACCACTGCATATCACTTATATGACGAGAGTTAAGGGACATGTAAACCATATTTTTGAAAGTTTGTCTCTGAACACATCAGCATTCTTCAGTGCGGGCATCTTTCTGAGACTTTTTATAACAAAGAAAGCTATTTTTCCAAACGTATGTTGTTATTGAAGCCCTCAATATTGTCAGAGGACTGACTCCCTGAGAAATTTGAGTGCCCTTTTTCCAAAATTTTTAAGTGTCTACTGTCTAATAAATCAGGCCTTCAAAAAATTAACATGCTAATTAAGTATTAGCATCTTGATAAAATAAATAAGGTAAAATGACTTCAGTCTTGTCTGTGACATGTAATTGCTCATATAACTTTATTAAACATTTCCAAATGGGACATAAGATACTTTGTGAATACTGGAAAGGACCTAAATCATGTTCTGACTTGAATTATTTGGTGATTTAAAACACAAATGCTAGTTAAACCTAATAGGACTAGGTTTAAGAATAACAATAAATTGTGCTATGGTATACTTGGTAGTATCTCTTTGCAATATCATTTATATCAATATATCATACATGCCAACCCAAAATGTGTAAGACAAGTTTTTTTAGCATCAGTTACTGATATTGAAGGTGCCAATCTCCAAAGCATATGCTGTGAATCAGCACTGAACAGAATTAAGTTAATAATTAGACACAGGTCATGAGATCCAGGCAAGAAATAACTTTTCCATGGTTTCAAAAAATGCTCACAGACTCCATCTGTGTGACTGAAACTGTTCATCCTTCTCTCATCCTTCTAGTCTACATTCTATTTCTACATAAATAATGATTTAAAAAAACCCCTGCTTATAGTTGTTAGAATACATGTATTGCCTTTTTATCTGCTATCTAAAAGTCCCTAGAAATATGACAAGCCACTCCAAGTCTAAACTTATTGGTAGGAAATCTGGTCACAGGCTGTTTCTGACAGTTTTTGTGGTACTGACCTTAGACTTTAAGTTCTAATATTATGAATTTCGATAACATTTATTTCCCATACTGCTTACTTGATTATGTTTATCTTGTCACTGACGGAAAATTTGACAATTTGAGATTAAAAAGAGCACAAGATGTCTTATGAAGATAAGTATAGTTGGAGATGGAGGTTTATTGGTTTCAGTGAACTGGTACAGCCTGAAATATAATGTCATGGCTGCAGTACTACCCTGGTTCACTATTCACATTCTTAAATCTTTCATGTAATTGTCACTAGTGCATTTACCGAAATATCTGATATTTTTCAAATTTTCAATGCATTCTTATCCCTCCCCAACGGGAGAACTATGTATTACACAAAGTGTTTTTTTCTGGTAGGAATCTCTTTGTTGTATTGTTTGGGGTTTTCTCAACCTGCCTTTCAATGCAATTTCCAGAAAAGCAACCCTGAAATCAAAGGCAGTGCTAGGTTTAGAGCTCTGCCTCCAGCTCATATTGCCTCCCAAGAAAGGTCTAATCTTCACAAAAATAATATATATCTTTTGGTGCATGCTATCCACTCCATGTTCTCACTAAATCATCATGGTTAAACAACTTTCTTTATGATTTGTAATAATTCTCATTCATAGTTATATGAGTTTAAATACTAGCTACGCAAAACTAGTGGGAGAACATGTTTCATGATAAGGGGAATGTATGTTATTCTGTGACATTTTGTGAAATGAATGCAGATTATTCTCTGAAAGGCTTCACTTTGAATGCTTAGCAGTTCCTGGTTTGAATATAATCTAGACATTGTTATGTTCTGTTTAAGTACAGAATCTCAGAGCTATTTTAGTAGTAAAAACAATATACTATGCATTTTTAAAAGGTTCCTTATCTTCATTCAGATAACAGTGGAAAGTATACTCCATAATGAGTTATTTAGTTGGTACACATGGAAGTTTTTCCTCATTTAGAATATATATAACTTACATGAATTTATTCATTATGCATGAGTAGCCAGTCATTCTTACTTTTTAAGATGATTCCAAATTTACAACTGAAATCCTTTATGTCAAATAATTTAAACTCAATTTTTATTAAACAAAACAACTAAGTATGATCTTAAATCTTTATAATTTTGAAAGTATTTATAGCTGATGCCGAACACTGAGTAAATGCCAAATTTTTTTGCTGAATGAAGTCAATGAGCTTGACAGGCTTGTTTTTTTTTCAATATAGAAATACTTATTCCTATTGTTATTTATTAATCTGCTACTTTTGACTGTATGATTGATAAGATGCTTTCTTATATAACTTTTACAGAATTGATCTACATTCTCAAGGATATAAACTTATTCAGGTCTAGATTCTACATGTGCTGAGTCGTGAGGTTTTCAAATCTGCTCTTTAAACAAATTCTTAATTCCAGTGCAAACTAAATCAAATATAAGTACCAAACTCTACTTTAATGTGAATGATTGTCTATGTTTTATGTAATTTCCTTTACTCTACCCCTAATGTCAGTAGACTGTGTGAAAAGAATACTATCTTGAAGTATATGAATGCTCCTGTTGAAGGTGTGCCTTTAAAATGAAGCACAGACATCAGGAAGAGTTTCCTGTCCTGCTGCAGCTTCACAAAGTTTTTCTCCCCAATATGCAGAAACTCACTCAACATAGCCCTGAAAGGTAACCTCTCCCTTCACCTGAGTACACATTTTTCACCAGAAGTACTTTAGTATTTAAAGGTTGTCACTGTCACATGTTTATCATTAGCACACTGGACAAATGGCCTCCATGTCCTTTATGTAAGTGCCAGGACTGCAAAATGTTCATGACTTCTAGATATCAGGAAAAAAAATAAACCTACAAAGCACAATAGAACATTATAGTGCATGACATAATGCCCTTATAACTTGGGAAAAGTGCATTGCTTGTTTCTCTGGATATGAATTAGTCTTCCCTACTTACTTTAAATATCTCTGTATGATGGTGTCTCCTCGTGAGGTGGAAAAAAGCATGAAGGAGGACTATGCTAGGAAAAGAAATCTCTCTTCTCTTTTTTTTTTTTTTCAGCCAATAAAAAGAGTTGGTAGCCACTGACATCAGAAATAGAAAGTTCTGCTCACAACATGATGATCAAACTGATCAACAACATGAAGAAAATCTTATCAGCTCAGTTGTTTATTTCTATATGAAAACTTTGACTTTTTTTTTTTAACGCTTTAATAAATGCAAAGCAGTGTCAAAAACAACTGGTGGTGGAATTTTTTTAGAACTGCATATAACTATCTTCAATAAAACAAATGTGGGAAAATATAGGAATTATGGACTTTCCTTTCCCATATATAATTGCTGAAAATAGTGTGCATCTCATCCATCATACTGAGCTATGACTGCATTCAATTAACTTAATATGGTGCTAATGCAATATGGAAGAGGTAGCACTCATTCATCATATTGTATTATAGCAGTAATACAGGAGTATTGTATTAGACTGATGTAATAAGGCTCTTAATAGAAGGCAATAAAACTATTATCAGGAAACTGCCATTAATACCTGGGATTTTTAAAGGCCATTTCTGTTGTGCTTGTAAATCTTTTACTCACCAAGATGCAATAAGAAAGACCCTCTGAGACTGCAGAAGCATTTGGGTATGTGACATTATGAATGTGCTATTTTTGGCTTTTTGATGGAGGAGCACATCTTATAGCACCTAATAAATCTGTGCTGAGAGCTGAAAAGCATATTTTTCTGCTGAACAGTAGGCTATAATACAGTAGAGATATATGAAATGTCGCAACAAGTTCTAAATATTTATTCATTTTTCTATGACGTCAAGGCCAATTCCTTTTTCTCTCTACTAGGAACAAATGGAGGGCTTTTTGTAACCTCTACTTTTTTTATAAGGAATGCTAGATTATTCAAAAATCTTTAGTTGTCCTGTGACTTTAGTTCAAGAGAAAAGGTATATGTTAGAGTTTACAAATGCTCTGTGTTTGTTAAATAGATTTGAATTAAACAAGGTTTATATTCAGGGGACCAAACCCAATCAGTTGCTTTCATTATCAAAATACTTTGTAAAAGTGGAACTTCAATCATGCCTCATTTGTCTTCAGAAAGACAGATTATCCTCATAGTTAGTTTTAGTTTGGGGTTTTTTTGATGGTTTGTTTTTTCCCCAAGTCATTTGACAGAGATTTATGGTAAAACATAATCTTGTGCAGATAAGATTTTTTTGTCAAATCATATTGCTTTTATTCAAAACCATAAGATATAACATGACCATATATATCTTATATTATTTAATCTCATGTGACAGTATGCAATATGCAAAATTTCTATTAACTTTATCAAAGTATGAATAAATGAATACGACTGATATATTAGGAACATATAGAACAATATTCTACCATGTGTTTCAGTTTCATCTTATGGAACTTTAAAATGAAATTTGTTGTTCCAGATAGAGCAACTCCCTCTGCACAGTGTTGAACCAGGGCTTATTAAATGCCAGTTTAAAAAGGGAATATTTTTACAGTGCTGGTCAATTCCTACCTCTGTCTCCCAGCCCAGGCATTATTTCCTCATCCTGATGGTTCTGATGGGTGTTGTGCTTGCGTTCCTCACTGGGTTCATAGGTCTAGGTAGCACTGTTCTGCAGAATGATCTTACTTCAATTTCAGTTTGCTATGAAGATTCACACAAAAGAAAAGGGGCACTGCCTATATTCTGTCCCCACTAGCCTGGAGCACTGTAACTCTATGTAAAGCTGAATGTCCAGGCTCCCTGGTGTATAGGGTGTTGCTGCCTGCGTCCTCCACAGCTCAGCTTGTGATTTGGCTTGCTCCAAATAATTTTCTGTTATCTTTTAAGTCTCTGATTCCAATTTTCCAAATAAATAATCGTTACATTGAAGCATGTGAATTGTTAAAATTACATATGTTGGGGAAGGAAAAAATAAAAGAAAAATAATTTTGGAGTGAAAATAAAGATGTGGAAGTCCTCTTTGAGCTATTCCATGCACTATATCTCAACTTCCTTCCCCTCCCCCACTCTCCTCTCCCCCACTCCACAAAGAAAAGGCATCAAATAAAAACAAAAAAAGAAACAAAACTTTCAAATGAGATCTGGATAATCCAAAGATTAGGTAAATAAATGACATTACATTTCCCAGTTTTAAGGAACTCTAATATTACATAATGCTTGTATTCCATTTATTCTTAATCTTTTCCCCTCCCAGAAATATATATAAATATATCCCATCTAAATCATATTTCTAGAAAAAATCATAAATCTGTCTAAAGGCTAAACTTGTGATATTGAGCTGATGATTACTGCAGAGAAAAAGAAAGTATCTGTGTTGTGACAGCAGATGTTTTCTGAATATATTTATCACAAGAAAAGAGAACTGGATAAGCATTCATGACAACACTGTTCAGCAGAATCCTTTGTCTATCATCTTCACTGTTTGCTCAAACTCACCTGGCTGGAATACCAAAAGTATGCTCTTGCTTTCCTATTACACGGGATGTGTTTATGAAAGTGGTTTTGCATATTGATCTGGAAGTGCCTTGGACACACGAAGAAGAGACCAAGTTCAGTGAACACAGCAGTATATCCTGCCTTCTGACCTGTGAAAGTAACAACATCACTGTTTCCTCTCTTGATCCTCTATAGAATAAGCCTAGGAAAAATTCTGGAACACTGCAAATACTCCTATTGTTATCAAATGAATCCGCTGAATAAAACAATTTATAAGCATGAAAAGATGAAAGGGTTCAAAGTATTTCATCTAAGATCCTGATTTGAAGATCTTCATGATCAGCAGCTGTTTTTGCATGTGTGTGCACTCAAACATGCAATGTACCTTTCGAGAATTCTTACTGTCGTGTAAGAATGCACTTAAAGGAATCTAAAATATTTTTAATATTTGAGTCAAGATTACATGTTTTCCAGAATCAGAGCAAAATATTTCAATTAGCAGTATACAGGCTGCTCTGAAACATGAATTATGTATAAATAAAATAAATGGAAATGCATTCATATACTTAGACAGAAGAGGGGGTTCAGGTATATATTGCTTTTTATTGGCTACTGTTAAGAGTAAACTGAAAGCAAAAAATTCTACTATTCCAACTTCTTTGACAGTGGTTGGTTGATACAGGAGAAAAAACCCAAATAAATAATAATTTCAAGACTTAGAGGCTTTGATTTATTTCTTCTGAGGGTTCATAGAATCATATATTATTATACCTTCCACTACTGAAAAGTACTAACATCAAGGAAGAATCTTAGAATTTCTTTTTTTTTCCCCTTATAGTTAGAAATAAGAGGTAACTTCATATATAATGAAATTTCACCCAAAAAGAGACAACAGACAATTCCAAAGAGTGGTTGCTGGCAGAACATCTATGGATGGACACCCAGTGAGTTGTTTTGCTCAAAAACAGATAAAAAAAGTGATGTGGCTTGCCCATATTACAGTAATAGCACCAGATTATAATGAGGAAGAGCAGTAATTCCAGAGATAATATGCATTTCAAATGCCACCAGCTTCTCACTATTGCTGCTCTTTCCCATATATCTTTTGTTGTGGGGAAAATTGTAGACAGCAGTGGGATGAAAGCTGTGTTAGATCAGGATGAGACCCCAGCAGGTGTTTGAGAGTGCTGTTAAGACTTAGTCTGTGAAAATATCCTGCAGGGTGCATATTTTGGGAAGGAGAGGTGGTCCAGATTTGGTAGTGGCAAATTTGTAGTTAGTCTCAATCCTCTTAAAAGCCTTTTTGTAATCTAAATGGTTCTCTGATCATATGATTCTATCTAAAAAGTAAATAATTTTTTAGCTTCCCATCTAACCACCCTTCAGGTGGTTGATAAGAAAACTAGTTAAATAAACCAAAACGAAATAGCTTGATACAAAAGTGTCTTTTGCTATCCTTAAAATCAACAGGTAGTCTAAGCAAAAAAATTCTTTTATACTCTAACTAATAAACTATTCATAATATCTTAGTTTTCTTTGTATTCCATATCTTCTATAGTTTCTCCTAGCAAAATAGCATACCTACCCTAGTGTGATGTCCTTGGAAAATCCCAAGCTTCACTGAAAGCCATCTTTTTTGTGAAAGACAACTGTATTTGTTTAACTTTCTTATTAATATTTCACAATTCAGAACCTATAGCTTCTTTACCTGCCTGAAGTGTTTAATGATTAAACACAGGTGCTATTTTTCTTGTATCTTAATTACAAAGAATCTTTTCTATTATACTTAACATTTCCTAGAAGCTGGAGAAGTACCTGTGCAATTAATAATCTGCTCCTGTTTCTTTCTATGTGATGCTACTGGATCTTAATACAAATTCTGTGTTGTTGGGCAGAATATGCTTTAATATGATTTGGATCAGTCCTAGAATAATCCTACAAATTCAGGTAACACTATCTCATAGACTTCTTGTGTTCAGAGGCACTTCCTGTTTTAGATTATATATTTGTATTTTCCTGAATCTGAG
>VZSR01001685.1:787715-839507 GCA_013398615.1 Brachypodius melanocephalos | reverse complement strand
ATAAAATTGTTCCCAAATTCAGGCTGGACAGAGGTGTTTTGCTGTAAAACATAGGGATTCTTTATTTTTAAAAGTAGAATAAAGAAGACAAAAGGCATTTTGAAAATCTATAGAGTCTTTTCTTGAAATAAATTTATTTGGATGGTTTCTAGCTAACACTGAATGGGTTTACAGCTGCATTGCAGAATATTTTTGTGTCCCACTGATGAGAGACTAACATAAGCCAAGCTTCTTGTGTTCTACAAATCTGTCATAGCTTTCTTCATTGCTTGCCTTCACCAGCTATTTCTACTGCTTTCACTGCTCATCTTCTACCCTTCCTTAAAATTTTCCTTAAAATTCTTACTGATTAATTATTTTTGTGTGTTAGAAATTAAGCATCCTTGTTCTCCTTTACTTTTTGAAGTGTTTATCACCAAAAGTTTGTATCTCTTCTTATTATTTAAGATGTACATACCTATGAATAACTGTCTAGTGAAATATTCTAAATATATTTCTCTGTGTAGAATACTATTAACATTTGTTGGAAAACCTTTTCTTTTTTTTTCATATAAACTGCCTAAATGCTATCCTCTGTGCAATCACATATGCTGCTAAGTTCAGCTAAGTTCTACTCAGGTTCACTGAAAATTCTTCCTCTCAGATTTTTTGTTAAATAAATTCTCCAAACCCTTCCCTTAACACTTTTGGATTAAATTGGTTGGGGGTTTTCCTTCATATTTCAGTATTTGTTCTGTGAGATCAATAAACTGGTTTTCCAGCCTTTGTGGTCTGAGATCATGTAGACTATACAAAGTTTTGAGGGGCTTATCTGTCAGCTGGGCTCTGTTTTGTCCTTCCTTTTTGCCCATTTGGAGATTTTTGTCTGTGAGTTCTATATTGCCATCTGCGGCCTCACATGAAGGACATTCTCCAGTCATTAAACACACTGATCCTTCACATGAGTAAGGTATGGGCTGTACAACACCAGACAGAAACTGACAGATGTCACTGCCATAAATGACATTTGAACAATCAAATTTTAAAATACTTGAGCATTTAATGTTCTGTTACTATACCCATCGAGGTAGTTTCTAAGTATTTATTTAAGAGTCTCTGTGAGCAGCATATGGATGTAGAATTCTGTTGGAGTATATATCAAACATCAGGGTGTTGCTGCCAAAAATACCATATGCAGTTCTATCTGTTGAAGGTGTATGTCTTAGCAGTCTCAAGGTAGACTAAAACAGACTTTTTAAGTTTTGAATTTATAAGCAAGATTACTTTAGTCCTCTGTTGTGGAAATTCCTCATTGGCACCATATTGTTTTTCCTCCTGAACTTTCTTTTATAAAACCTTATTCCATAGAAATATTACATTGTTCTCTATAGGTATAGGTACTTTCCCTTTTGAATAGTCTTCCTTCTCATTTCAGTTTAGCTCAAGTGCAAAAAAGCTTTACGTGGAAAGAAAGTGTCTGCATAACTCTCCCTGCTTCTCTCTGCACGTATATATACAATTATATACTTGTTTTGGATGGGAGTGGGTTAATTTTCTTCATAGCAGCATATATTTCTGTGTTTTGGATCTGTGGCCAAAACAGGGCTGATAGCAGGTTGCTGACTGATGCTTACATAGAGTCAAGATCTTTATGTTTCACACTGCACACCTTTAGGGAGTAGATTGAGGATGCACAGGAATCTGTGTGGGCACACAACCTGGAGAGCTGACCCAAACTGACCAGAGGGATATTTCATGCCATATGGCATTGTGCTCAGCAAGGAGAGCTGTGGGGAATAAAGAGGAAGGGGGGATTTTCAGAGTTACAATATCTGTCTTCACATGTATCTGTTACGTGTGGTGAGGTCCTGCTTTCCTGGAAATGGCTAAACTTATACCTGTCCATGGAAATTAGTGAATTAACTCCTTGTGCATGTAACTTTTGATTTACTTATTAAACTGTCTTTATCTCAAAGCACATTTTTTCTCACTTTTACCCTGAATTTTATTATTTTTATATTTTCTATTACAATATTAATATATTACCCTTTACCTCATCCCATTTTTGGGGGAAGTGAGCCAACAGCTACATTTACCAGGGTTTACCCACAACAAAGTTATGTCTATACATCATCTAACTTTTTTTGAAAAGCTAGAGCAAAGTTGCTGAAAGAAATACCATATAACATTTTCCTGTTTTGACAGACAGTACTAACATTATGCCATTCTCCAGGGTTCTTCTGATGTTTAAAGATTTTTTATTTTTTAGATACTTTTCATATATTTGTAGTTTGGTAGACTGTTAATACATAGTAATAAATCTCCTGGTGTTTTTCCTGTCCTTTCTCTTAGATTTTAGAATAATAAGCTAACCCTTCTAATGCATGCTTGGAATTCTGTTAGGTCTTATTCTTAAGAAGAAACCTGACAAGGACATTTTATTTTCCATTAAAACTTAGAAGACATAAAAAGAAGTGGTACAAAGTCCCTGGAACAACCCAAATGGAGTAGAACCCAGGGGAAATTACCTAGCCAACTTATTGGACAATATTTGTTAAATATATTAATTACATAACCTTAGAACCATTGCAGAAATACTGAATCACACATGCATATAGCCATGTTGTACACTTGAAAGCTTTCAATTAAAGACTTGCTTTTATCATTTTAACACTGTTTGGAAAGGTTTTGTGTTTTATTCCACACAACACTTCATTGGTTCACCAGTCCCTGCTCGTCACTTAGGAGAAAGACAGCAAACACTACAGGGCAGTAGTCTTCACTCAGCCACTTCATTTCAGTTAATGATGTAAAAACCTCATCAAAATTTGCAGAAAGGAGCCCCAAGAGACTGGTTGTTGCCAATTTGTTGTTTTGTTCATTGCCTTTTTTTTGCATATTGGACTCTATGCTTGAATGTTGTTCTTGACATGGATAACCCATGGGAACAAGGCTCTAATGAGGGATGATATTCAAACAAAAGTGCATGTAAACATTTGAAATTTGTTTGAAGTGACAATGATGATAATATATCACATGCAATCTATAGCCACTGCATGTGGAAGGTATAAGCACTTCTCTTTCTCTGCGTCTCTCAGCTCCCTCTGTTTGTCCATGCATCTATCCATCCATCCATCCAAAATATGTTTAGCATATCATATCATGTGCCTGGTATTTTGATTTTTTCTTTCAATCAGCAGACAGAAGTCAATAAATAATTGTTGTTAATAGTCTATGTATTTAAGTTTTTGAAGAGGTCTTGTCCGAACAAAACCTGTTATTTTCTTTTTGTAAGATTTTACTTTGCTGTTGTTGCTAAGGATTTGTCTGGTTCCTTATCCAGAATTTATGTGCTTGCTCTTTGGGGATATACGACCTTTTCAGCTCCATGATATACTTGACAATTCAGAGCTGCAGTAGCAGGTAATGGTTTCTGAGTCAACAGAAAGTTTTACTTATGAAAAAGGGGATTTTTTTTCCAGTGTTTCTGCTTGGGAATAAATATCCAAGTGGTATAGGCATTTTGTTAATATGCTAATATATTATCAATTATTTCCTATGGCTTTGAATATTTTTGTAGTTTTATGCCATACTTCCTAAAAGAAAATACCTATGAACTTCACTCTGCTGATATCTTTATAGACAGACCATGGGAAACAGGACTTTTAATATATATGATAAATATTTATTACAGTCAAATTATAACTATTCCTGTGCTTGCCTGCCAAGCTCCAGCTGAAGCCCTGGTCTAAAAGTTCTCCACAGACCTCTAGAAAGAATTTTTTTTGTTGTTAATTTACTTTTTTTTAGCTTCATTTTATGCAGAAGTCACAAAGTCCTGGATTCTGCTGCCCTCTGAATCACTCTCAGCCAGAGAGACAAGTAGTCCCTGGATCTTTCCTGATTAAAGGCAATATAAGTTAAATTGCAGGATGCTGCCATATATTTTAATTTTTGATAGCAGAACATTGCATTTCAGTCACTATTCTACGCCTCAACTAATTTGAAGTGTCACTAATACTACCTTTAGTGAAGTGGGATGAAGTTATAGTTGGTGTAAAACTTGGCAGCATAGCTTAACTATACTTTTCAAAGATTTAGCTTATCCTTTGTGCAACTTTGCTTTGTGACCAACAAAGTATTTGGTATTCAACCAAATCTTACATAAGCCTTAAATCTGAAAATGCTCTGGAAATACACAGAAGCAAAATTGTTACAGAATGATGTCTACATAGGTCAATGTCATGAAAAAAAATTAAATGCACAACTATTTGTTTTATTTCAAATAACATCCTGGTTGTTGGACCTTAAGGCTCTTGGTTTCATGCTGTTGTCTCTTTTGTTTTTTAAAAAAAATTATTTAAGTGATCAAAAAAGTGGCTTTTTATTTGGTGTAGCTGCAGTAGAATACATAACCAAGACCCCTGAATAGTTAATGCTACTTTTTATCTTTTATAATTTTTTTTATGAGCTAAGGGATTGTTCATTCAAGTTCCTCTAATCCTCATAATATCTTGGCCATTATTACAAATCCTAGCTTTTTGGGTAGCATCTAATTTCTTATTAATCTCATGAGTGCTGGAGGAATCTTGTTAAATTAAAATGAAGCATCACTTTTTGCCCATGATTTCATTTGTAATTCAGTACTTTAAGTATCAAAAAATATAAACTATTAGCTGTGCATATTCTTAGTTATAGGGTTTTTAATTTTGCAGATATATGTCATGCACTCATGCCCATAACAAGACTTGACAGGCAGTGTGCTTTTATTTATTAAATAAACCTTTCTTCCTGGGAAAGAAACTAATGAAATAAAAAATTCTATAATAACAGTGTTGCTAGCAACTTTATTACTCTCTTGTACTCAGTTGTACTGTCAGTAATAATTTTTAAGAATTTAAACTTAGTGATACAATTGCATACATTTTTTCCCACTAGCCTCATTAACTGATATCCTGGCATTATCTAGAAGGAAAACCACTCTGCATCTACTAGAGACAGAAATTCATGAGCACAGAATCTAAGGAATTCTCTCTAATACTAAGATGTATCTCTCCCTTGCATATTTGTTTTGCACTAGAGAAAGTTAATGATGATAATATGAAATGAATTTTTTTTCTTTAATAGTAGTTGTGTTTCTTTTTAAGTGGGTAAGGACTGATCTTCTGAAGACAATTGAGGAGACAATTATGATCAATGCCTACTTCATTATCATAGGTCACAAGTCACATGTATTTCGTTTTCTGTTTTGAAACTATCTCTCTGTACCTCCATTGCCTCTGCTTTATATCAGTGACTGCAAGACTTTCAGATTTTGCCTACACAGTCTCGGAAATTGAATTCCATTCCATTCCTTGTGTAAATACATCTATGCCTGAACTTCTGAACTTGAAGGCATGCAGTTGAACTGAGATGTAAAAGCAAAGAACAGAAGTATTTCAAACACCCTGAGATTATAGCTGTGTGGAGCAGGAAGTCCTGGGGTCCCACACTCAGAGCTCCTCAGTCTGTAACTGATTATGCTAAACAGCCCCTATCTTTGAATTAATTCAGAGTTTCCTGCTTTAAAATAAACAGACATATGGTGTCTCTGTCTAGAATGGTGCCACCACAGTGAGCCAATCTTCTGAGATTGTTGCTTGATGAAAGGATAAAGAGGAATAGGGACTGCATGAGCAGGGTGAGGTGGTAGCAGTGGCTGGGCTGCAACCTTGTGTGTGAGGAGGAAATCAAGTGATCTGGGAGAAAACAGACAGGAACTAGGTTTTGGGAACAAGGTGCTTCTACCCAGGTGATTCTTTTCCTACTTGTCTGAAAATCCCTTCTGCTCCTTCCAGCCATTTTCCAATCTCTCTGGTCTTTACTATTGGTCAGGCTGAAATCTCTAAATGCATTGCTGGCCAAAGAATCCAAAGGGACAAGAGGCAAACATTGCAATGACACAGAATGTCCATAGCCTGGATGCACCAGAGCTGCTTGCAGTGTCCTGGGACAAGTTAAATGCACAAGAGCATCACAGGACTGTGCAGGACTCAGACAAAACACTGAGATTTTTCCTGTGTGCCTGTGTTGAGGAGGGAGTGCTCCCATTTGGAGCTCCTTTGCATTTACATTTGCAGCTTAAAGATCAGTTTTACAAAATAAAACATGGCCTTGTGATAAAACATAAATAATGGCCTCGGCAACAGGCTGAGAGTAAGGTAACACAAGGTAAAGTAGCTATCTTGACATATACACAGATAGTGTAAGTGTGATAAATAACCTGCTTTTTCTAGCTTATATATCAAAATAAAGTGTTCCCATTTGAAGTGTGATTTTTTTTTTCACATTGTAAGGAAAGCATTATATTTCCTACATAATAATATGAATAAATACCAGTTAACATTTCTTGAGGTTCAGTGCTTTAAATATGTCTCCTTTTTACATGATCTCTGTTACTAACATGACCTCAGCCTGGTGAGAAAAGTCATATTTTATTCTGTTGAAGAAATAGAGAATATCTTATAATACATCTGACAAGAGGAGACAGCAGGGTTTTTAACAGAAGAGATTTGAGAAACTTGCCTTGTAGAGCGAAACCACACCCAAAACCAAACCAAACCAAACCAAGAAAACAAACAAAACTCATCTGTCACATCAGAAATGAAAAAAAGAATGAGAGTAGTTCAAGCAAAAAAGACAATGTCAGCAGATGAGCACAACCTGGCCATTAATAATTTAGGCTGGACTTGAGACGAAAATTTTCAGTCTCTTGAATGATGACATTTCTGGAACAGATTGCAGCAGAAACAGTGGGAACTACACAGTGCAGTGCAACAATTTAAAATTAAGCTTGGAATAAATTATAGGGCCATCTACTTCACTTAGGATGGAATTTGAAGAACCAGCATGTCTGTTAATGCTACCAGATGATTCAACTCTGTGAATTGTAATTAAATAATGCAATGAGCAGATCAGAGGGCATTTCAGTAGCAGTGTTTTCTGAGGGCAGTACTAACTCTTGGTTTATGAATTTTTTCTTTGTTGGCCAGGAAGTCTTAAAATGTAAGGTTTTTTCAGTTTCAGCTTGTATTTTACTGAGTCCTTCTTAATAACAGTTAAATTAATAAAGTTAAAATTTTTATTAATACTTATATTTTCCCCAGCTGAGAAAAATTTGGAAGATAAAAATATCATGAGGATTTTGTCCAGGAAGTATCTGGAAAAAAAGCTTCTATTGAGGTTCATCCGTATATGAAATTGATAAGTCTCATGCAGGAGAATACTTTATGTGTTTGATACATCATTCCTAAACAGCGAATTATGTAACTAACCAACGGAACAAAACAGTAAGAAAAATAAAGAAATTTATTTTAAGTCATTCTGAAATCATTCCAGAAAACAAACTCTCCAGAGAATTCTCTTTCAGTCCATACAAAGTTACACGTATTTCAGTGTGAATCAATCCGCTGAATGCACACAGCCAGAACAATTTTGTCAGCGAGAATTTCTGTATAGCAATTCATTTATCTGATAAACCCCTTCTATTTAAGTTTAATCTTAACAGTGACTACCTCATAAAAGGCTAATAATATTCCGTTTTTTGTCATTCTTTCTCAATTACACTGGAGACACCTAATTTTTTCTCAGTCTGTAAATGAGAACAGTTGAGCAAAGTGATTTTATACTCTAATAGCACAACCTTATGCTATAAACTGACCTTACACAATAAATTATCTTCCATTTCCTAATATAAACTGATCCAGTCCTTTGTACATAGCAATCCCATCCTCTGCTCTTGTTCTACTCCACACCAGAGGTATTGTTTGTATTTTTACACATCAAGCCTCTCCTATTTGTATTCATCACTTTGAATATTAAATACACCAAACCTCCATTCTTGATGATTTTATCAAAGACATTCCTTCAGTCCTATTGGTTAACTTCTCTAGAACCACTTTTTAATCACTTTTTCACCATCTTTGTAAGTCTTTATTTCTAGATTTGCATTATATTAATTTTGTTAATCCTCCTCTTGTGCAATATTATGTCAAATATTAAATTGAAACAGAATTATCTCCTATATTTTTCCCTTATTTATATGAAAGAAATTATTGAAGTTACAGGATCCATTTTTGCATGTGTTCCTTTAAGTGTCCATTTGATTACATGTTTTCTTGATCACTTCCTCAAAACTGATCCTAAAGCTTTACACATCTCTTAGCTACACAGATTTTTTTATACCATTAGAAAATAGAAAAGATGGGATTGACAGCTTAGAAAATGTGTGATTGTTGCCTCTTCTGATTTAAGACCCATTAAAAATCCTTGTCGTTACAGTTGCAATTTCCTGTGGCAGCTGTCTCCATATTTAGAAATGGAGATTATCCTTCCTTTTTCCACTTCTGCTCACCTTGTGACCTGAACACACCTATTTTCTCAAATTTTCTTTTTAATTTCGGTGCAATGATTTAATTTCTACAGACTATTTTAAATTATGTCAACCCAGGTTTCAATTTTGCAGGTATAATTTTGTGCCTAGAGGTAAAGCCAAGAATTTACACTTGCACTAATTGTATCTACCATGCGGATATCTATTTATTTAAATTGCAGACTTTATGAACTGCCAGTACAAAACTGCACCTAAGGTGATTATTTGGAAAATGTAGACATTAATGACAACAGTGCAGGAATAAAGAAACAAATTTGTTGTTTTATTAAAATTCTCATTTTCCCTACATGCCTAATATTCATTGACTTCTAACACACGACAATCATTTTTCTCTGTTGGCATAACAAACAGATAGTGAGTCAGTCAGATGAGGCAGAATCAGAAGCAGAAACTCCCACAAGTTTAGCTGTAAGAATGTTCGTGTAAAATAATCCTACTTAAACCTAGCACACTCACACTGCACTGAAGCCTATGGATTAACGTTCTAGGATTTGTTTCCTGTGGGCATAATAGAGACATCCCACCTGTCTAGAAAGGATCTTACAGAGATTAAAAAAAAATACATTAAATACTTTATAAAAATCAAGTAGTAAAGAAATACTCTGTCAGGGTGGAAAGTTCAGAAAAGATTTAGCTTTTTCAGAGAATTATACATCAACTTTCAGCTGATGGCATTTATGGACTAGTTGTCAACAATAAAATAACATCAATAAGGGGGAACTTACACCAGAAGAGAAATTATGGCACATTTTCACATCCTTAGATATCCCTGTATTACAGATTAAGTGAGGCACTGGGGTTTGTGATGGTGGTGGTGTCTACAAAGACAAGAGCTGGCTTCTCAAGGAGTGCATTATTCAGTGGTCACTGATTGTGTAAGAATTTCTATCACTTTTTTTATATCTGGTTTTATGTACCCCTGGTTATCTGAAAAAAAAAGAAAATCCAGCCAAAAAATGCAGAAAATGGAAAGAGTTGTAGATTCTAAAAATGTCTATAAACTAAAATATAACAATCATATTACCTGTTTAGGAAGATAAGGTCATCAACAGACAGAGTAAAATGGAATAAGAAGATGTTGGTGTATTCCCAATGAGGTGAACATTTATTTTATGTACATGAAGTGTTTTGGAAATATTACCAACAAAAATTGGGCAGCGTGCTTTCTCAAAATGCTTAACACCTTTAGGTGGAATTCCGACTTAGTCGTGTCACATTAATGTAAATGTTGAGTGTACTGTATGAGAAAACATGGGGTTTGAAGTCTGAAGTCAAATGTTACATAACTCTATCTCAGATTTCCCTTGTGAGATATTACTTTCAGTCACTGCACTAAGCTCTTCAGTACTGACATGGACTCTCAAACCAAGTCTGAAGATCCACCAGGTAAAATTAACTTTTAAGAAGAACTTTGAAGATTCCTCACAACCATTAAAGTTTTCTCACAGAGTACATTCCCTTAGCCGGTCCTCATGTCCTCTTCCAATTATTTCTTGGATGAGCACCAATTCATTGTAGTTTCTAAGAGCATGTGCTTTCGTATATTGCACTATTGCTCTTACTTTTAGGCTAGAAATAAAAGTAATAATAAAAAAAAAATTAAAAGTAAAATACCTGAGATAATATACCCAAAAAATGCATTTGCTTCCTGAAATTCTCGGCACATAAGCAAAAGTTTCACAATAAAGCATTCCCAATCTGACTAGAGCAGTGAATACGAATACCTAGACTGAAAACTCTCAGCACTGTGCCCTCCCTCTGAATATCCCATTTTAGTCAGGTATTTAAAGATCTGTGGCTGTGCAGTCAATCAAGCACATGCATGCAATATGAAGAAGCATGTTAAAAGGTTGATAGATGCAGTGAATAGGGCACTGGCTTTGACCTCTTAAAGCCCAGTGTTAATTCCAAGTGCTTTTTTTTTTCTCTTCAACTTGAAAAGTATTCAGGTTGCAAGAAATTTTTGCATTCAATACTTCGTTTATTTCTTATGCCATAAAAATAAAAAATGTTATTCACTACAAAAACTAATCCTTGTTCCAGAAAAAAAACCCTAAAAAAAACATAGGCTGAAAGGTTAGATTTCGTACAGAAAGTTAGTGGTCAGTTAAACTTCCCATCTGAACTTCCCTGTCAGCATCCTAGTGACAGCAGCATCAATTGACTATTCGTCAGAATCAGTCCTTTTTTCCCCCCCACAGTGAAGGAGAAGTTGAAAGCATCCTACAACAAAGAAAGAAGGTCCAAAAGGTGTATGTATACTACTGCATGTAGTTAATCTCAGCATCAGATGCCTGGTAGTGTTTTACACAGAGGTAACCAGATGTAACTTAATCCTCAGTATCCCAGTGCATACTGTGTGGCATTCCCTGTGCTGCTGCTGGGACATGCCTGAACCAGCTTGGATATTGCTCTCCTACATTTCTGTCACACAGTTCACATAACACAGGAGGAGAAGCTTTTCAAAAGCCTGGGAGACTGTATGACTGATATTTTTATTGTTCAATAATAACATAAATTAAGTTGTAAGAGAAACATTTTACTTTTTATAAAAGGTGGACTTTCTTAATAAATTTAGTTCTATTTTCTTTCTTGACTGTATCTAATATTTAAGGAATAGGTTGCACAAAAGGTGCAGTATCTCAACAGAATTTTCCTACCTATTCTTAGTTTTTCAGAATAAATAGATGCAGAAAAACATTTACTTAATACATTCTAGGTGCATCATTCTAGGAATGCACTTATGAGTTAATGAGCATTCATGGTACATTTCTATTCACAGATAGTTCCTTTTTTAATGCTGCTGAATAATGTTAGACAGTAAAACTCTCCTTAAAATTACACTTTATACATAACGAATAAATAAAATGGGTGTCTTGTAATGGTAGCGTAGTTTTTATAGTTACAATAACTGCTTTACTCATTCATAGCTCTGCCATCTATAACTTATGTAGCCACTGTAACTCAGTGAATATGGCTTCATCTATAGCTATCAATCTTTTCTGGGTTATTTTGTTCTTTTTTCTCATTTTATGGGGTGTTACTCTAGTAAAGCTGTGGCTGAATTACAGGAGGCACCTTTTTTTCCTCCTGATATTCCATTTAAGATTATTATTCATTTTTAGATGTGAAATTAGTCTATCACATGGTGAATGCTTATAAATAATAATAGTTGGTGAGACACTTCTGAGATCTTTATTTGGGATTTTTAACTTCACAAAACATCACTCTTTTCACTAGTCTTTCTTATTCAGCCAGATTATTTCTGTAGACTGTACAATCAAGTGTGTAGATGAAAAATAAAATTTAAAATTCTAAAGTTTTGGAGGTTGAAAAATAATTCCTTAGAGAAAGTTTGAGAGTTTCTTGGATGAGTTATAGTACTATCCATTGTCTGAATTATCCCACTTGGGTGGCCACTACATGAAAAGAATGAGAGACCTACCAGCTTTATGCATTAACACTGTTTTTATTAATATTATTACAAGTAGTACCTAGTTTTTTTGTATTTTGCAACCAAAAAGTTTTGACCACCATGTTTTTGGCATACAAGTACACTACATGTAATATTCCGAGATATATATACATATATATATATATACAAACCCTGGAATCAAACACTGTGCTTTAGCTTAGTGAAAGGATATTGGATACTCAATATCTATCCTCTACTTAAGACCTTTTAAACTCCAAATCAATGTCAAGGATTGAAGCATAAATGCAGAAATAACAGGTCTAGAGTGTGTTTCTAATACAAACTCACCATATTCTGCTGTAGATTTTCCTTTTCAGCAAGTGTAGAGAGAAAACAACAGAAAATTCCACAGGCCTGGGAAGAAATTCATTAATTTGTTCAAAATTCAGTAAGAGATTTTGTATTTAAACAAAGAAAGAACAGAAAATACATCTTCTTTTTGAATAAGTAACGTGCAAAAGAAATAAGATGGCAGAGAGAATGACAGAGTTGTTTACCTTTAAAAATCTGATAAATTTGATAGGTAAGCATGACATTGTCATAAATGTGAATCATCTGCAGTTACCCTAAAGTGATAAGAGCTGAGGAAGATAACTTTATGCCTTGGGATATAAGTGATAACTCTTGAATCACAGGAGGAAACTTTCTTTCTTTCTTTCTTCCCTAGCTGCTATTCTGATGAAGTAGGTGCAATGTCATTGTAATTATGAATCACATTTTATCAGCAGCTGGACATCTGTAAGGACACTATTCCAGACACCTGCTATTTAGTAAACTGACAGAAATTTTTCCAGAGCCAGAATCATGGTGAAATCATTAAGAATTAGCTCTGCCTAAAACATGAACATTGCTCTGGTCTTTCTAACCTGGTATTCCAAGAATTGTCATCTCCAGATTGGAAAATAAAATAATTTGATTTAGAGGTTTGCCTAGACCTTTGATTCAGGCTATCTCGTGTGAATATTTAAGGAACTGTCCCCAAAGATCTGCTAAAAGATATCCATAAGAGAGGGTGATGTGCAGAGCACTTACTGCCTGTCCCTCATTCCATTTGCCTTCCTGTCAGGGTGCAGGTGAAATTTTTTTCCTGATAGGCAACCTAAACTTCCCCTGATTCAACTTCTTGGTCAAATAAAACAAATATTAAGGTAATTTTTAGGGTTTTCTTTCTGTTTTTCCCCCAAGCAGTGTTGATATAATGAGATTTTTTTGGGCTGAGATAAAGACATTTTAGACTGCATTACTGTGGTATATAGTTAGTTTTTATTAAAAGTCGTGGAAAAGGAACCCAAAAAGGCAAATCTATGGTTTTAATAAACTTAGGGCTGCCCTTGACAAGGCAGTGTCATGAAACGATAAATTCTGTAGATAACATAGATATCCAAATGCACGCACATGCACACTTACACAAACACACAGACACACACATTTAATTTATAGAAGTATAGCTAAAGCCTTTCCCTCAAAAGTATAAGCTGGCACGTTAGATACATACTCTTTCAGCTCTGTGGAATAGTAGGGAATGGAAAATAGGACTGCCTCTGTTCTCCTTTCAGAAAAGGTAGTAGTTATCCATTGTTAACTTCCATGAGACCAAAAGATCTGCACCAACAAAAAGCATTTTTATGTTCAAGTTCCCAAAGAAAGTAACTACAAATATTTCAGTGGACCAGTACAGAGAACATCATGCTTTTTCAATCTATTGCAGATTAAAACACAGTAGTCAGTTGTGCCTTAGTTAAATTTCTTAATTTGTTTTGATAACTAAACTGTATAGACAAGATTTTGTTGTTAGTTTCATAATTGAGATATTCTCTTATGCATTTTGGCTGAGTGATTTCTCACTGTGCTTCATTTACAACTGCACAGCCTCTAGAGTCTGCAGAAATCAGATGTTCATACTTCTGTTTCATCATGTGTTGCTTGTAATTAACTTTTATTGTCAAAACCTGTCAGACTCATGACTATCTTCTTGAACCAAAAAATGTATTTGACACTTTTAAACCAAAATTAATCCTTTAAGTGATTTGTATTAATCTGGCATAGGACCAAATCCCCAACAGGTTTAAGTAAGCATAAAGCTGTTGACTTCAATGAAGAGATGATAATTTACACGAGCCAAGAATCCAGCTGAGACAGCCTGGCAGTGCTATTTTGAAAACCTTTGACTGATTTGAAGAATCTATACTCATGGGCTTTTATTTTGCAACACATGTTGCATACATTCTGTAATTAAAATAAATTTAATAATATTACATATGATGATACTTTTTTTTTTCTATTGACTTACTCTGAACACTTTAGACACAAATCAGATTTTCAATTCAGGTGCTTGTATTGAAGTGGAAATCTGTGGATCTTCTGGGTCCAGAAATTTTTTATTTCTTAACTGCAATGATCCATGTTTGTAGGGCCTGATCCAGCTCCTACTTGTTGATCTCAAAGTAATTGTTACACTGGAAAATCCTAACTGTCCTTAATGAAGGGCTATTCACTGGGGATCTCTGTGATGGAAAAGCAAAACTTCTCCAGCCTGATGTACAGCTGTGATTGTGTCTACCTGCTGGTTTTTGTTATCATGACCTTAAAACATCTCTTCCATGTCCTAGAGAAAAGGAGTAGCAACTTTCTCTGCTTATGCTGTGACATCTGGTGCACAAGAGAAAGTGGTAACCAAATGACCTTTAAATATTTTTGCCTTCAGTAACAGGTTTTTTGCGGGGAAAGAGGTTTGCACCATCTGTCAAAAGCATTTCCTACCCATTTAAGAGTACCAGCAACTTTTAATAGAATATACTTACTATGATCAAGCTGTTCTATTTCCCTTAAATTATTAGGTGGCAAAAAGAATTAATAAAAATAATGATGCATATAATTTTCTTCCTTTTTTTTTTAATTTTTTTTTTTTTTTTTTTTTTTTTAATTCCCAGCATTTCAGGACAATGGAGCATGAAATTTCAGTAAGATCTCTTCATCTAAATATGTTGATCAACTTTTCCAGGGTAGTCACTGCTTTTGAGTATTTCCAAGAGATTTGTGTAAGTCTGAGGCTGAAATCTCTCCAGCACACCTGAGCATGAAGAAACAAGTGTTTAAGTATTGATTCTGGATTACAGATAATGAATGTCAGCTATTATGGGCAGAGAGAAGAAAAAGTCAATTAGAAAGAGTCAAATGCAAAGGATCCTACACTCAGATAAGATCTAGAAGGAAAGGGACACTTCAAAACGATCTTTAATTCAGAATTTCCCTCCCCAGACTTTTATCTAAACTTCTCCTTTGAAGGAATTATCTCGATTTAGGATTTCTGTTTAATTGTATCTTGACAGGCACTTACAATAGGTTTGAGGCTCTTAAAAGATAGTGGCAACGCCTTTCCTTTGTTGGAGAAGCAAACAATTATGGTCAGCACACTGTGCAATGCTGAGAAGAGTTTTGCAGATGGCATGTACTGAAGTTTCTTTCTGCAGCAGATGAACAGCAGTACTGTGAAGAAAACACTTCAAATGATTACTGGCCTTCAGAACCATCACCATTATATATTTCTAATATGACATTTTAGAATTATGCTGGGACCAGGGGAAGCATGGTTAGATCATTCCAAAACTAAGATTTTCCACAAAATGTTGAAATGGTTAAAATGATAGAATCCTTGCCTAGCAAATGCAAGCAACTTTTTGTACTAATTGATTTTTGGTACCGTGCATTAGAGTCCTGGTTGGAGAACCAAACATGTTACAGACAGCAGTCCAAGCTTTTTGTTCCAGCAAGGTCATTATTATAAATCAAACAGAGAGCTCCTCAAACTACATGGAATTATTTATAAGACTGGGTTTTTTAAAATTTTTAATCTGAAGATCTCTCCATAGTAGGTAATTACAGACTTTGAAAGCTTGTTTATCATAGAAATAAATCCATTAATTAAGCAATTGACTGAGGCCCTGATGTTTTAAAGTACATACCATATAGGACAGACAATGTTCATTTCTACAGAAAAATATATTAAATCAAAAGCTTTTTTTAGGCTTGATAATGTTATTTTTTTTCAAGATTGATTTTTATTTTATACCTGAATAATTTGGGAATACTGAAATAAATTCTTCAGGTTGTGGTGGTTTCTTATCACACTGAAACGTGGCTTGCCAGGCACCATGTAAGTAAACACCCAGAAAAATTTGTATCTCCAAATAAATAAGCACTGAAAACATGTCATGTTTCACACATCATCATTCAGCACACATATTCTTAGAGAAACCGCTTTCCAACAGCAATTAATCCATTCATAGGCCTTCTGTATGTTTTTGCTTCTCCATCTTCTGTGTCTGCCTCTACACTTTTTCCACCCATATCACTGGAGGGTTAACTTGTTTTGTACCCTCCTCTTCCTCTGCATTGATCCCACACGAAGCAGCTGCGGTAGCTGCAGCCACCCTTCGAGTGGAATGGCAGGCAGGCTCCTCCGAGAGAGCATCAGCACTCTGTGAGCAGCTGCTAGGGGAGCACAAAGACACACTGCACTCTATCTAGTTTTCCCACAGTCACAGACTATTTTCTGTATCATAACCCCTTTTCCAGCTGGTTTGAGAACTGGAAGTCCCAAGGCACCTCCAGTAACTATGCTTGCGGGGTGATGGACTTATTCATTGAACTATTAGCAGAAGCATTAATTTCTTTGACCAAGAGTTAGAAATTATAATAAATGTGACTGATGATACATCTGATAATGATTTGTGAAGCTTCTCATTTTGAATATATTAGTCTAAACTGTGTGTGATGAAATAATGAGGAGAAAGTAAAACCACCTTTACTTAAAACAACACAAGTACTTCACCGCAAATGTCCTTCTTCTAGGCAAAAAGTAATTCAAAATATACACACATACATGCACCTACATAAAATTGCATCTCACATGAACTCACAAAAACTAGTTTGTCAGTTTTACTTTAAAAGAGAGAATAATTGTTCATAATAGTGCTAAGTAAGTTGTTTTCATTCTGGAAAGTTAACTATTCAATTTCTATGTTTGAAGCAGAATATCAACTACGGACTCCAGGGGAATGTTGTCTGCTTCTTTTCATCTTCAGTAGATGAATTTTGCCTATGGTGCTTGATTCATGACTCAAGAGAATATAAAATGCTACTATAAAATAAAAGATATCTACAATGAAAATACAGTTATAGATTATTGCACAGAACTGTGATGCTCTTCAGAGGGTTTTATGAAATAGAATCTTCAAATTCTATCTTTTTTCTGCAATGAAAAGCAAACTCATAAGACTTTTAGTTGACTTATAAAAGAATCAATCATATTTGGAAAGTTTGTGCATGGGCTGTTTAGTCTTTTGTTCCTTAACTTTATGCTTCTGAGAGACAGATCTTCAGATAGTTTTAAATATCTTAGCTGAGAGTAGAAAGATATAAGGCAGGATTACAAGATAAGAAAAAGTGATCAGATTTCAAATTCAGATCTAATTTCTTTTACCAATGAGGGCTAGCCAAAGATGCTCTAGAGGAAGCCTAAGAAGCCTCTAGTAGACAGCATGAGAGAGTCTGTCACTGCCTTTAGTTTCAATCTAGTGTTAAAGCAGGAGATTTAAGCCCAAAAATTAACAGGAGACAGGAGATTTAAATAATAAAGTTTAGCAATCCCCACCAATTAGTGCTACATGTATTGAAATAAACTCTGTAAGCAGTCCCCTATTATTTATCCATATATCTAGTCCCCAATTTCTTTGTTCTGATCACTTTCTCTGGCAATGGATTCAGCATATTTTTGAAAAGTACTTTTCATAAATTTCTTCTTCACTTTTCAGGTCTACCATGTGGTCCCATTGCTCTTGTATTATCACAAATGAGAGCAAGCAAAGTCTGCCTTAAGCAGCTTCACACATTTTTTAAATAATTTTCTTTTTTATGCACTTATTTCCTTGGCTAAGCAAACTTAATCTTTTGTCTCCATTTTCATACAAGTATTTTGTCGATTTCTGACTAAGCTCTATTCACTCACCTGTGGTGTGGCAATGATTTTCTTAATACAGGACAATTGGTCCTCAAACCCATATTAAAGGTCAAATTTCATTATCATTTCATTTAGTTTTACTGCAGCCATTTTCTTATTATTGACTACTATTTATCACATGCTCAAACACTGAGGGCTTTTTGCTGCTGCTTTTTGTCAGGCACTGCTTTTTTATTTGGAGCAGATGAACACATTAATATTTAATACTTCAAATTTAGAAATATGAATCTGTTTTGCATTGTATGTTTTTTTCCTTTTGTTTTGAAATTTGAAGGTAGGCAGGAAAACACTGCTTTGTCTTAGCTGCAGAAGCCCTTCTTTCATCAGCCTTACAGCACAGTAACACCTCTGTCTCACAAGATGGGCTGAACACAAAGTATTGCAGGTCTTCTGTCTAGACAGTTCATCCCAACAAGAGGCTACAACCAAAAAGACATTGTCTGGTCAACATAAAGAAATGCTAAATCTGTAGTTTTTCTAGCAAGCCCTAAAGAAAGCTTGGGGGTTTGCTTTTTGCTTTTTTTTATTTTTCTTTTTAATATTTGAGTTCTTTGTATTTATTTAATAACACTTCTTTAGCAAGAGAAAGACACTGTTGCCAGTTAGTAATGCAGATAATGCAATCTTTAATAATAATGACACTTGGTCAAATTTACATTGGTTTTGAAAGATTTGGCAAAGTTATCCACAATGCCCAAAGACAGACATGATGAGAGAATAATTTACTCATACAGTAAAAATACAATGAAGCCTCCAAAATCCTTTTGCAGTGAAGTTGCGTCTGTGAAACAGATGAGGAAAGGATTTTGTGAGCCGTCCTTGAAAAAATCCAGGAATCCAAACTCCCTTAAAATATCTGATATCAAATAACATTTCTGGGGTTTTTTTTTTGTTGTTGTGGGTTTGTTTTTTTTTTTTTTTTTTTGTTTTGTTTTGGTTTTTTTTTGTTTTTTTTTTTTTTTCCCTATAGAATCTGAGCAATATTTAATTGTTTTGTTTGGTATAGGTAATGCCAGCAGATACCTCCCTAAAATGCTACACTTTAGGAGGATATGGTCTTACACATGTCATAATAAGCCAGGTTGCATCTGTGCCAAGACAAGAGAAAGCACCAGGAAAACCTCCAGCCAGGGTGTTTTATTTTTATCTTTGATGTCCTCACCTCTGCCACTGCAGTTCCTCATCCTGTCTACCAGCTTGGTAAAGCAGCAGCACCTACACAGTCTCACTCACTTGTGCCATGCTGGAATCCTGGATACCATTAAGATCAACACACAACACGTGCTGCTGAAAAAAAATGTTCCCTGATTTATTCAATTTGGGGAGTGGTTGGGGGAGAATTTGGGTAGGGGTAAATGCAATTTCTATGCACTCATATACAAGATTTCTATAAAAGACTTCTAAAAAAAAGAAGAAGATTTCTACAAACAGATCAGAATGTTGAGACCGAATCTGAAAAAAAAAAAAGGGAAAAAAGTTTGTAAATGTTATGAATGGATGTGGGAATCTAAATAAGTCTTGCCTTTTGCCCAAGCCTCTGACAGCAGGCAGTAGTTTTATTGAGGTGGCCAGCACCCCAAAACCTACTCTCATTTGCAAGTTCTTTTATAATGGCTGATTCAGTCTATTGTAGAATGAATTATTTATTCAATAGAAATAAAACTAACAGACATAAGACTTAAAGCAAACTAATACTGTACAGGAATAAAGACAAAAGGAGAAACTACTAATAGATATATACAGCATGAGGTTAAAGGTACCTGTTAATGTTACAGCTAGCAAAGAAATAATATGATGTAGGATTCAATGTCTCATCATCTAATTGTTGGTGCAGCACACACATTGAGACCTCTTCCCTCAATTCCCAAGGACCTGCTTCCAGATTCCAGAAAGAGGTCTTCCACACTTCCAGGATGTGTGTGGAGAAGGCTCCTGCCTCTGTGATAACTCCTGTGTCTCTTATACTTTGTAAAACAGTGTCTCTTAGTCAAGAGTATTGTCTCTTCTCACATCAGCTCTCCAGACTAAGATGTTGATTCTTAGCCAAGGTCTGAGCCCTTTTGGTGCCAGAGATAACCTCTCCTGGGCCTTTCAGACTGGGTTATCTCTTTATGCACAAACTGTCTGTGGTAGAGAGGAGCAGGGGTAAGCATTCTGCCACAAAACATTTACATTTCTCCTTAAAATTAACAGCTCAAAGTAAAGCTCCAGGAAAACATATATATGTATAGATATAGATAGATATAGATATAGATGATATAGGTATAGGTAGATATAGATTATATAGATATAGATATAGATGGTATAGATAGATAGAGATAAAGATAATAGAGATGGATAGAGATGATAGAGACAGAGATGACAGAGATAGAGATAGATATATCTACATCAATAAAAATATAGAGATTTGTAACAAATCCACAGTTAATTATACAGTGTCTTTGCTGAGGAAGTGTCTCTAACATGCTTGAACTTCACAGTTCATTCCACAGAGCTAATTTATAAGTTGTTTACACATGTCCAATAGTGTTTACAGGTACAAAAGAGACAGACCTTAAAGTTTTTGAGGCAGAACATGTTTTGTTTTCTGGTCCTGCATAGTTTGACAGATATATACTGAGCCGATATAATTTTCATTTTGTGAATAATGAAATAATAACTATAAGTGCCTGGCAGAAGTGTATTTTTTAAATAAATTGGATTAATTATATACCAATGGCATGAGCTACTGGCATAAATAACACTTATTATTCTTGGAGTACACTGAATAATGAGAGTGAGAACAATTCTTTTTTTCCTAAAGTGATATCTACAAGTCAGGATTGAAAAAAAGAGTTATAACTTAAGACAAGTGAACGACAAGGAGTTGTAAACCTCACTTTATAATAATGCAAGACAGTCTCTCAAGCCTAATCAATCACAGTGTAACACATGGCAACATAAGTAGCTATTATGACAAACACCATCGACAAGATAATTGACATTTCCAAGCCTATTAGATTATTATTAAGAAAATTGTGATATACATCTAGGAAACATAAACCTTCTATTTTTCCAAAGTGTTATTCAAAGATGCATTTATTTAGACAAACATTATTAAACTGTCAGTCCCTATGCCAAAAATTAGCAAGCTAACAGGAAAACTCTACAAAAAACCTTCACACAAGCTCGGTTAATTTTGCGCTGTCACTGAGCAAATAAACCATGCTACTTAAAATTCCTATCCCTGCAACTCAGCCATCATCTATGGGTTTGGGAGTTTATCTCATGTTCATTGTGTAGCACTGGTGAAATTCAGTCACGTATTCTTACAATAAAAAGACCGTGTAGATATTAATCATATGCATGTTCTTTGAACTGCACAAACCCAAGGCAACTGCAAAGCTAGTTCTAAAGCCACACTTCTACATTCTTAGCAAACAACTCTTTGCTGAAAGTATAGGTATTAGTTGGAGATCAAGAATTGCTATATATATATATCATGTCCAGCTGAAAACCTACTCAAACCTCATAAACTTTACTATACACTTGTGCAAAGGATTCAAGTCCAAACATTTGGGTTCGGTATTGATATTGCTCATTGAAAAGACTTCTAATAGTGTCTGTCAAACTACGATTTTTTTACCACCATAAACTTTTATTAATGCTAAGAAAGTTATCATCACCTTTTCTTGAGAGATGGTAAGTGACAATGTTCTTCACAGACCACGAGAAAATTTAAAACCCCTGTCAATTAAAAAATGCTCAAAAAACACTGGTTTATACCAGGAAATTATTAAAAGCCATTTGTTTTCCTTTAACAGAAATTTAAGTAGATGTAGTTTTCCATATATTTTATAGAGAACAAAAGATATTACTTCAGTCAATAGTAGATAATCATCTTGCAGGTCAACATATGTTTGCATTGCTAATATTGAAGTGAAGCCTTTGACTTTCATGACTTCTCAGAAAGGAGAATTGTTGGGAAAAGATTGAATACAACTGGGAAAAAACAAAACAAAACAAAAACAGAAACCAAAAAAAAAAACCCCAAAACAATCAACAAAACCCCCCCAAACAAATAAATTAAAAAACCCAAGCCATTCTGATCAATCTCAACAAGCTGGAAAAATTAAGTCAACATTAGTGGAGACAAAGTGAAGTTCTGCACCACAGGTTGAATAATTCCATGTGACAATACAGGCTGGGCTCTGCCTGCCTTAGCAGAAGAATTTTGACCATATGATCCCAGAAACTCTTTTCAAGTCTAAATTATTCTATAAACCTATACAACAATAACAGTTAAAAAAAAATGTACAACTTGACAGAGGAGATGAGGGAAAAAGCCAATTTATGTAATTGGCATACTTTAAAAGAAATTACATGAAATCTTATTTATTCTTTTCTCCCCATAGGATTAAAATTGTCTGTAAACAAACTCCCTGTCACTGGATTTTATTTAACTCATTGTTTGTAGCTCTTAACTTGTCTTCAGCAACTCTTCAGATTTAATTAATTGCCTTGTTCTTGTCATGAAATCAAATTAGAGTGTTCACAAAATAGCTTTTTATTATTCTAAAGGGTATTTTCCTTTATTCTGAAATTCCAATAGGCAGAGAGTGACCATTCTAATAGCTCCCAATAAAAAATGTACAAGAGTAAAGTTTAAATCACTTATTTCTACTGTCCTAATTACCAGCTAACTGTTGGGCTTTGATCCAAGCAGAACTCTATCTGGAGTCAAATGAAAAGTCTTATAATTTAGACAATTTGTAGGATTGGATTAAATACACTTAGGGAATGGGTGTTCACTGATTACTGGAGAGGGGATCATGAATATCTAGCTAATGAACATCAAATTTCTACACAGGTTATCAAAATTATTACCATGGTTTATTCTGAGTCATGTAGGTCTAATCTTGTGGGCCAAAAGCAACACAAAACTGAGGTAAGAATATGCCTGTGCATTGTGCAGACTCCTTCAGTGGAGTATTTATATTGGAAGCCATGAACCAACTCAGTACTGAGTACTAAGATTAAGCATTGAGCATCTGCAAGATTTTTAGTTTTGTACCTCCATTGTGGGCCTCTTACAAAGTAGAGACAGCAGGCGTGACGTGGAGGTGCCTCATGGCCTTCCCTGGAATTCTGAAGTTTCCCAGAGAGACATATGTGGCATTGATGACAGCTGCCCCGTGTCACCAGAGCATCCCTCCCGGGTCACCAGCTGGGTGGCAGACGGCTGCTGCCACCCACAATGCCTGGTGTCTGGAAATGTGGCAGCCAAGCGATGAAGAGTCATGAATTATGTGAAGGCAGCTGCCTGTGGGTGTGTGTGTCACCCTGTTAGGTTAGAATCTGTTTGCAGACAACCGAAGCTTTACTCTTAAGTTTAAAAATTATAATTGCTATGCAGTTTGTACTTAGAAAAGGCATAGTACAAGTCAGTATTTCTCATGGCTATTCAAACACCATTTTCTGTGCAAATTGACCTTTTGGTCTCAGAGCTTTGATTACCCTGTGAAATGGAGGTATTGAGGGCAAGGAGTTTATCAGATGGCTTAATGAGTCCAGATAGCACTGTGCAATTTGAGTCTCAAAAGCAGTATAAATGCATTAGTTTGGCACAATACCAGAGTGAAGACAGTGTCAGACAGCTTCTCGTACTGAGGCCTTTTAGCCAGTTCTAGGCTGATTATTGAGGGCCATTACTGATAGACCATGCTATGTATGTCTACAAGATCAGTTTTCTAACCTGCACTGCAAAGACACTAGAACAATATTAAAAAAAACCCCAAATCCACATGCCTATTTTTTGTCTAATTTTGAGAAGCATTTCTCTCTTCCAAATGGTCACATTTGCATGAAATTACACATAATCGTTTCCCTCACTTGTTTTAGAATTTCCCATTGCTAATAAACATTGCTGAGCAAGACAGGTTTTTGCCAAATTCTAACACTGAACACTGGCTGCACTGAACAGCAAATTTCTCTGTGGAAAGCCACAACAAATTACTTCAGGTAGACGATTTAGATGAAGGTATTACAGGAATTCAGCTTAGATCCAGGGCAAATCTGAAGGACTTCATAAAGTGTGGCTGGCCTGGTTGCTTCTTGTGATTATAGATTTATTGCTTTTTTCTCAGACTACTCTTAGTTTTGTTTGTTTATGGAAATGAGTCCTTTTATTTTTACATGCGATTTTATTTCAGTGGTTCAGTAGCCACACCACTAGCTAATATGAAATCCAGGTCCACAGGAGGACTCGGTGAAGAAAAATATTCAAGTAGTATGTCCATTCAGACCTTTGGTGAATAATGGTTAGATATCAAAACTCAAAGCACTGATATCCTGTGGTTACTGATATTGTGCAAAATACCCAAATAGGGTAAGAGAGAAAGAAAATAGAGAAAAAAAAATACTTGAAGTATTTGCATATGCCTGGCAAAGAACAGAACATAATGGTTGTTTCCCATTTAGAAATACAGATGTTTTCCCATAACAGTTTCTGAACTCAGGCAGCCCTGTATGTTGACAATATTTGTTGTTCTTACACTCAGCATTTATATATCTATGAGCACAGGAAAAGAAATATATTTCATCCTACAGTAGTGGAGAATATGCCTATTACAACTGACCCAACTTCTTAGTGGAAACAGATGCTCTCTGTGCTGCATTCTCTATATTCACCAGAGTTAGCAATGTCAGAAGGGTGCAAATACGTGGGAAGGGGCGCTATTTATGGTAATTCAAAAAATAATTTCAAACAGTAAAGTAATAGCAGTAATAATAGGTAATACAAAACATAATTTCAAAGAGTAAAATAATAGCAGTAATAAAAATAGTAATAGTAATAATAGAAATTTAGTCTGGGTGTCAGTGAAAATGTCATGGTGTAGAGTATTCACCTACAGTTAATTTCAAAAAAATATATTTTCTGACATATTTTAAAAACAGATAAGAGAAGGAAAGACATTGGTAAATACAAGATAGCAAATATTCAGTAAATACTACTTTGGGAAAAAAGTTCTTTGTAGGAAAAAATCATTAGGTCCTTTTCATCACTGAATTTCACTTTTCTAAAAATGAAGATCTATCAGGATGTTTTCTGCAAATCCTGAAAGCAAGAGGCTACAAGAAATTAACATTTTTCAGATGTATTTTTGACACATACTTTCCAAGCTGATGTAAGAAACTGTGGGAGATGGACTGGAACGTGACAGCTCCAGTGTAACTGTCAGGATCTAACCAAAAACTACAGAAGAAAACACTAATGGTTGTGAACCACTTTCCTCAGAACAACTTCAACCAGTCTGCACTAATAATAGAGTAGCTACCTTCAGTGATGACACTGTGCTTAATTTATAGAGCATCTACCACATGTAATAGGTTAGCACTATCACCTGCAATAGTCAAATCAAAACATCTAGGCTGACATAGACAGATTTGTATCCCCACCTCCTCACTTTATAAACAGCAGCCAAAAGAGCTATAAGCAGCTGTCAACATGAATCTTATTCATCTGTCCAACAACCAGCACTTTTCATGCCACTGAATATCTAAATGGGCAGGTTCTGCTCCTATGAAGCATTTAAAAGAATTTAAAGAGGTTGTCATTCTGACACTTTAGATCAGAACATACCTGTTATTTATACTGTGTGCATTAGTGCTTGTGCCTGTGTGTGTATTTTAGCTGTATATAAACACAGGCTGACTTTTTACTTCACTCAGCTTTCCCTGAGTTTCTGTAAAGTGAATAGATTATTCACTTCTCCCTGGGAGATTGTGGGCCAGCTTCCTTCTGCAGAAAAAAAATAATTATGACCAACTTACAAACAAAGAAAATTGAGATTTAAGGAATAAATATCTATGGACCATAAACGAATGCCTTCTAACATCACCTGTCTCAACACTTAGTTTGAAAGAGGTGGGGCAGAGGTGTTGTAACCTTATTTTAGTGATTCACATTTTAAAGAAATGGAGAGTGGGAAAACCAAGTTCTCCAATTATTAAGATACCAATTCTGTTTCTGCTGAAGTCAATGTCCTAGAAGTAAAAGCATAGAAGAGTATGGGGGCTCATCTAAAATGTGTAAAATGGTGTATTTACATTTTGAAGTTTATTAATTTATGTTTTCTATGGAATAATTAATATAATCGGGAGTCCCAACATAACCAATACCTAATATGTAGTTAAGGATATTTCAATAACAATAGACCGTGGATATTTCAACAAGGAAGGAAGTCAGCAGACAACTCCTTCCTTCTTCTTTCCCCCAGCTGTGCTGGTTGTGACCAGTGATTCCATTGTCTTTCAGGTGTTTTTCAATACCTTGCAGAATAATACTCTCCTCAAATTTACCAGGCACTGAAGTGGGACTTCAGTGACAAGCCTGTGGTTTCCAGGGTCTTCCTTCTTGTTCTTCTTGAAAATCAGGATAACATTGTCCAGCTTCCAGTCAGCTGGGACCTCTTGCTCTTCAGCAGCAAGACTGCTGAAAAATCATTGAGGGAGGTTTTGTGATGACATCATGCAGTGTTTTGAGGATCCTTGGATGAATACCATCAGACACCACAGACTTTTAAGGATCCAGCTGTGGAAGACAGAGTCAAAAATTGTGTTAAATACCTCTGCCTTGTCCGTGTCCCTGTTTTTGAGATGACCATCTTCATCCTATAATGGATTAAATGTTATTTTACACTGCTTATTGTCATTATTGTATTTGAAAAAAACTCTGTATCGTTCCCCACAGTTCTGGCAACTTCAGCTCGAGTTTTGACCACGCAAATTTTCTTCTTAAACTGTCAAGCAGCATCTCTGTATTCTTTCCATGTCACCAGAATTAGTTCCCAACAATTGATTCACATGAAATATGTACTGTTGCTGGACTTCTTGGATAGCTGCAACAAAAATAAAATCACAATATTTGCCTGTCACCACAGCCAGAAAGCAATATTCTTACTCTCCAATACTTACAGTATTATCAGTGCAGATCTCTTTTTGTGTCTGTATGTGCATGGCTAAATTACTTTATGTTTTTCTTGCTCTGAAACATGAAATGTAGGATGCTATTTCATATGGTACGAGTATTTAATTGGCAGGCTTGGAAATGTATTAGTTTTTTGGTAAATTTTCCTCCCTAGTTGAGCTAACATTGTAAACGGAATTTTAAGATAAGCTGCAGTCAGCCATGGTTTGTCTGGTTACAGAACTACACTGATATGAACGTGTCAGGGATGAAGAATTAAATGCTAGACTCTAAGCAGATGCATGTCACAGGAACTCAGTGTAGATGTAGGATCTGAGAACAATCTTGTTCCCTTTGATAACACGAAGAAAGGATTGATGATTAGCTGTTTCAAGCCTTCACTTACAGTTGTTATTGTAGTGTAAAAATTAAGGTTATCTTCAAATAAGTATTTAAACCTTTTTAAAGTGTGATTAGTCATCCTTTGAACACAATGTGGTTAATCTTTTGCTTAAAGGTAGACACATGCCCTAAATGCCTTGAAAAAATGGGAAACTAATTAAATTGATTCAAAGTTTATTAGTTAAATAAATTGAACAGAATCACTTAAAAAAGCATTGATGATAGTAACAGGATGACTGATTAGCTCTGTGCTTGTCCACCAAATAAGACTCAGGCAGAAAATTGTGCTGTGGATAGGAGTAAGACAAAGATGCCCACACTGTTAGTCATGAAAGTGAACTCACCCCCACTCCTACAATATTTCTTCTCCTTTTCTATGAGTATCCACATGGCAGACTATTTGGATACAGAGAAGATCCACAGACTTTCTACTGCTCTTGAGAGTAGATGAGAGATCAATAAACTGCGTGTCATGCATGACATCAAGGAGCAGAGAAGAGGTCTTGGTGCCTTTCACTTGCATGCAGATTTTCATCATAGAGGAATAACTGTAGGGGCACGTGTAGGATAAAGGTGTTAAAGCAATATGACTAATGTTCAAGGCACAAGAATTGACAGTTTTGAAGAGAGATGGCATAATCTGAAAGTGAGTGTGATGAAATAATCAGGTGATTGCATAGAAAGAGGCAAGGCGTCTTAAGAATAGTTCTCAGCAGGGGCGCTGAACCAACAACTTCTGGAATGATTTTCAGGTAGGATAAAAATGTGAGTGTGATGTAAATGTAAAAAGAACATCGGAGACACCTAAAAAATTGTAAAATGCTCTTGTTACTATTCCAGATGACTACTGTGTTGGGTTTGCATTGCAAGGTTCTGGTAGTGGGGTCTACCTTTGTGACTTCAGTAACAAACTCCCAAAAGCTTCTGCAGCTCCAAAATGGACCCATTGCTAGCCAAGGCCAAGGTTATCAGCAACAGTGGTAGATACAGCCCTGCAGACACCAAGGTTGGTGAAGAAGGAAGAGCAGAAGGTGCCCAAGACACAGAGCAGAGATTCCCCTGCAGACTGTGAGGAAGACTCTGGTGAGACAGGCTGTCTTCCCACAGCCCACGGATATCAATGGCAGAGCAGGTATTTACAGGCAGCCTGTGGAGGACTCCACGCTAGAGTAGGTGGTTGTCCAAGGGAGGCAGTGACACTGTGGGAATCCCATGCTGGAGCAGGCTCCTGGCAGGCCTGTGGACCCATGAAGAGACCCCACATTGGAGCAGGGTTACTGGCAGGATTTGTGACCACCTGGGGGACCCAATCCAGAGCAGCCTGTTCCTCAGGGACTGCACCCTATGGAAGGAACTCACTTTGGAGCACTTCGTGAAGAAATGCAGACCACGTGAAAGAGAACATGAACTTCAAATTATAGGAATTCATGGAGGACTGACTCCTGTGAGAGGAATCTGCTGGAACGTGGGTTGCGTGTGAGGAGTCCTCCCTCTGAGAATGAAGGAGAAGAAACAACATGTGATGAGCTAATCACAATCCCCATTCCTCACCCCCCGAATCAGTGGGAGAAGAGGAGGGAAAGAAAATTTGGGTTAAAATATAACCAGTAAGAAGGGAACAGTGGGCAGAAGGTATTTTCTAGATTTGGCTTTAGTTCTCATCCCCCTATTCTCATTTGGTTGGCAATAAATGAAGCTAATTTCCCTGCATTTTCCCAATGACAGCAAAAGATTAGGGATCTCTCCCTGTCCTTATCTCAACCCACAAGCCTTTAATTATATTTTCTCTCTCTCTTGTCCAGCTGAGGAAGGCAGTGACATGGTGATTTTGGTAGGCACTGGGTATCCAGTCAGTGCCTACCATTACAAACATATATGTAAATAAGTAATATTGTTACAGTTCCTTTAATTATTCCCTGCTGAAAATTATTTAAAGTCTGAAGGGAGCATGCAAGAGTTTAAAATTTTCATAGAAACTATGAAATCCATTTTCTACTAACTTCACAGTTACCTTCTGCCAGATGGATTTTTCACTGTTACTGCACACACTGACAAGTGAGAACTTTGTCATTTCCTAAAAGTGCTGATGTGAGCTCTCCTACTTAGTCAGAAGCCTGCACGTAGTTGCTTTTCTTGCATCACTTGAATCAATTTCTTGCCTAACACAGCTGTGAAAAAGACAATACATATGAAATACACACTACAATACAGTTAGTGTTTAGTACTCCTATGACAACTTCTAAATTTCCATGTTTTTCTAGACTCTATTACAGTGAGTCAGTGGACTGCCGCTTCTTCTTAGAGGCAGAGAGCTCTCAGTGCCAGCATGCCCATAAGCCACCTGACAAGCTGGTATTCTGGGCATTCAGTGGGCATGTGGGAGTCCCCAGTTAAGATTGTTTACTCTGAGTAGTCTGAATAAGACAGCATAGGTTACTATATACTATACCCTCCACTTCCCAGATAAAATACTAAGATGTGATGCTGTGGACCATTAAAAGTAGTGTGAAAAAGTGGATTATCTGCAATAATGATGATTAAGGGAAACTTTTACAACTATTGAGGACTAAATAATAACTTGACAGAGCAGTGTCTTGTACCTCCATCTGTCTCCCCAGCAAGTAGCTTTCAAATCACTTCATAGTCCAAAATGCATTTTGTACAGTAACATATTTAATTAAAATATTTCTATCTCAATCCAGCATTTAGTCAGCTGTGTTTCAACTTGGTTTTCGAGAACCTGCTAACTGCTATGCTCAGTTATATCTCTGAGATGATTGCAGAAGTTGGAGAGATATTGTAAATACCATTGTACATCCATTAGGAGTTTCCCCAGCCCATGCCAGAATAGATCTCAGTACAATAAATTTTGGTGAAAAACTGTGCATTGCTCTAATTCAGTCAGACTTATCTCTTATTTTGTCAACTTGTCAGGAAAATATCGGTAATATAATTTGACAGTAAATAATTCAGATGACTTAGCAGGAGATAAATGAGCTTGGTGGCACAATGCATACGATGTTACTTACCTTCATATTTGATGTACAACATTTCAGTGATAACGCACACCACACCTAATGACTTTACTGTAGTTCGGAGTGGAAAAGCAAAAAAAAAACTTCTTTTTTTTTCTTTTCTTTTTTTTTTTAATGTGTGGGTGTATGTGGTGTGTCTGTCCATGCATGTGTTAAACTTGTCTTTGTGTAAAGGGCCAAGTAAATGGGAATAAAATGGGAATAAATGTACTCCATGGGGAAGAACAGAAATTCTGCTTTCCAGTCTTACTATCTCTCCCACGGGCTGCAAGCAGTCACTTCTGTCTACCTGTTCCAAACATCCTGCTCAAGTTCCTCCACAAGCCTTTTTTCACATTCATCTCCATATTTCCATATTTCTTTCTATTCTGATTATCCCTTTTAATTTCTTCTTGCTTGTGCAGCAACTCACATTTTTTTCCATCTCTAATCTATAATTTTTTTACATTAGCTATTGTCAGAGTCAATCATCATTTATGGCCACTTAGAGGTTTTGAGTTTATTCTTTGACACATGACAAACCACAAAGGAAATAATGAAAAAAAAAAAAAAACTTTTATGTAAAATATTTTGAGTAAACTGACTTCCCTAACAATAAAACTCTAGTATTGTTTTATGATTTTCTGTTTTTTATTAAATTCTGATGAACTTAATTGACACTCTGCTCTAAGGTTTATAATTTACAGTGGAGCTTTACTGTTTTAGATCCAAGGAACGTCATTCAAGATTTCAAAGATAATTGTCTCAAAGATGATAATTTTTATTTTTGGATATTTATTAATCAAATCTAGCACCAAAAATTACAAGCCACTTCATAACTTGTTTATGTGGTGCACAAATGTGTATGAACAACTATATTTTTATTTGGCTGGGTGAGAGTAACTTACTGTATTTGGTTTTCTCTCAATATAACTCAACACTGTTTTTGGAATTCACTACTAAGGAAAACTAAAAAGTGGAATATAGTAAGTGACTGACACTGCATGCAGACTGAAAGATTTATTAATCTAATTTCTGATGCAATTTCACTGAAGCCAAAACTCTATTAAACGCCACCTGACTGTTGTGATGACAAAAGTTCCAGCTCTGTTTTGACCTGATGGATTCATCATGGTTTTATGCAGTTTGTACCTCATGCCTTGGACAGCTGGAGAATAGAAGCTCCTGTAGATGATTCCTATACTACCAGTTTAGCTTCTCTTTCCTTTTGGATTACTTCTTGTGGCTGTGATCACATGCCTGAAATGTAATAAACATCATTTGTGAAACTATGAGCAGGTTTAGTGTGGAGAGGTAAAACTGTTTACTCTATTTAACATTAACTTACAGTGATTTACCTATGTCATAGTTTATCTTTCATCTCCTCTGTCCTTACCACCCCAAAGATGCAGTTTGTGATATTCCACACCAAGAACCGACTAGGCTTTCCATGGCAGAGGTCTCAGCACCGACTCTGCTGTGCTGTGTCAGGGCTGGAACTGTCCTGCTGCTACTTAGTCCCTTGGGTATAAATCTGATTCCTTCCTGTGGTGTCAGAAAAAAAAAGAAAAAAAAGAAAAGACTAAAGTTTTTTGCTTCTATCCTTCCCCCTTCTTCATATTTTTCTGTGTTATAAAGCTTCATACAGCTTTTCTGTGAATAACTCTTCCAGTCAGGAATGTCTGTGTGTTCCCACAGGTGTTTTATGACCTCTTTACTGTTGATTAGTAGCTTTAGTAGTCCTCCTGCCACAGGACATACTTGAGCTCTGTTTCTATCACATTATCAAGTGTAATTATTCCCTTTTCAACCCAACTCCAAAAAAAGGAATGACCTCTCTGGTGGTTTTTTGCATTTGTTAGAAATCGATTCCATTTTAATACTTCATGTTTTCCTCATCCATTTCCTTTGAGACATTTAGATGTTGGCTAGTCTCTTTGGTGGATTTCAAACTTTCAAATCCATATGTTGAGGCATAAAAAGTACTGCCACTGAAATTGGTGGAAGTTGAGAGCATTATAGGACACCCACTAGGAACCTTTCAGCATTTCTAGGTTTCTAAAACAAAGTTTAGATCCCCTGCCTTTCAATGCTGACTTTAAGCAGTACAGATTGGTGGAAATCAAGTACTTATGCACCTTAATTCTAACAAGTCCTCATTGGGGACTGTATATTTCAGTCTAAGGTGAATTTGAACACTCACACAACTAGTGTCTCACAAGCCTATTTTGAGAATTGACAAAGTCATTGGGAAAAAAGTCATCAGAGTGGTACTGGTGTAAATAACTATCTCATTGCCAGCATGTATTTCATAAAAATGAAAAAATATCATACTCAAAATTCAAAAGGAGAGTATGAATTAATTAAGTCAAATTTTTGGCATATGAAGACTAATGGACCTGATAATAAGGACCATTGTGCATTTAACTGATATCCTGAAAAATAAGTTGCTTTGTCAAATTACAAGTTCTAGCAGAGATTATCTTCTTAAGAATGCAGGCTGTGATTTACATTGCTAGCTTTTGTAACAAGATTTACCTAATCCTGAAATACACTGCTGACAAGTCAATCAAAAAAAAAAAATACCACTTAGAACACTTGCATGGGACCAAAGTAGACAGAAATAGAAATTTTATTTAAATACTTCAAAAGCAAAGTGGGTGAAATACTTCACATCTAGTTCTTACAGGCAATTACTTTTCTGCTGGTCAGTATCAAGGGACAGAAATCTACAGTGGTATCTGGGCTTGATTTTGGGTGAGAAGTGATCAGTAACCACTCTGATGAGCAGCAACATCAAAATCTGAAAAAATGAAACATTAAGGACAGTCAATTAAAGACATTGCCCCATTTGCCCAACAGCCTCCCCTTCTCTGAATGCATGTTGAAATACTTCATCCAAGGCATAGAAACACAAAATGAATAAGAAATCCAGCTATATTCAGCAATCAGTGGAAGTCTCTAACTGCAGAAAAGTTGTTGAGTTCTCAATTTAATAAACACTTTATCCTTGATTTATCTTGACAATTTTTGCATTCATTATTCCATAAACATTTTATATCTGCTCTATCAGTCACTTCTGTGCCTGCAGGAATGCTACTTAAAAGCATAAGTGGCAATGGGAAGAGAATCAGAACAAATCTCAGAGACTCAGATGCTACAGAATTCCAGGGATTCCATTTCTATTCAATACAGGGATAACACTGAAACTATTTCTAGTGAATATCTTCTCAGAAATTCCCTAACCAGAAACTACTTACATTTTATACACAAGAAATATTTCTTTGTAAACCTGTAGGACATACAAAGCAGTGACACATTTCAAAAGGTCTTCTACTTCTGTGCATTGCATTTAGTAAAGCCGAAAAAAAAATGAGGAAGAAACAATGGGTATTTCAAACTTAGAATATTTTTATAGAGCAAATCCCATTTGCACAGATTGCAAACCAACTTTGGAAACGGAAGCAACCTTATCATACTGCCCCTTGCTAATAAACTTGCCATTTTTTATTTTCTGCTTGTGATGACAGAATACTATTACTAGGTTTTCTGGTAGCAATGCCTGCATGCCAAAATTTGTGTTTTGTTTGTTTTTTTATTTCCTTGAAGGACAATCTGTTTCTATGAAAATATGACACTGTCTGTCATAAAAATATTTGCAATCATTAACAAATCCACCACAGTAAAATGAAAACTTTCTGAAAAGTTTTAACAAAGTGCTTTGCTTTGTTTATTTGTTTGCTTCATAAAATCATGCAATATCATAGTATTTCAGAATCAGTTTAATGTTGATGATGGCTTCCTCAAAAACATGTACCAAACTAGTTTTCAAATGAAGAAACAAAACAACTAATAAATTATAATTACTACAAATAGGTGAGGCCTTGGTGACACGTGCAGAAAAGTAATAGAAAATTTGAAGTACCTGAATTTATTAAATTATCTAAACAATTAAAACAGGCCTGTTGATACATAACAAGAAAAAAATATTTAAAATTAAGATCTCAAAAAAACTATTGAGACTTACAAGAGATTACAACAGAATCAAGATTTTATCTACAAAATACAAACATTCATGGTGTGCTCCACAGTTCACAAAAAGATGAGTTCCTGTTGAACATGGTTGCAAAAAAAGAAAAAAAATTGGTTTCACTGTGTTAGATTTGTCTTCTCAGGGTAATGAAAAAAAAATTCAATAGACTTAGATAGTAGTAGTTACTTTAAAATTTTTTATCTCAGTTATGTTATTTTTTTCTTTTTTTCATTTTTAAAATAAGGTTACAGTAGAATTATCTTAAAAAACCCTGAACAGTTGCCTTCTTCTTCAAAGAAATTTTAAAAAAAAGAGACCAAAAAGTCATGAGGAGCTAAAATTTTACCTTAAATAAGTCTTTATAAGTTTCTACAGCAAACTTGTGTCATGTAAACTGTGAAATTAAATCATTGATAAACAAAGAAAAGGTTATCAAAAGCCACTGTGTGTATTCAACTGTCCTTAACGCCAATTCTCACGTGAATTACACCAATTCTAGAACATTCCAGGCACCTTTTTGGACTCCATTGCTTATTGCTAACTTAGTCTTGAAATAAGAAGATAATGAGATTCCCACTTTTGCCAATGCAATGCAACATACATTTGAAGAAGAAAGAAAATGCAGCCATGGCTTACATTCTTCAAAGGAGCAAAGCAGAATTTGGCCTTTAAATTAAACTATGAAAAACAAACAACAATGATTAATTTCTCAACTTTTATCTCTTCCTTTCTAGAGTTTCTCTGCATTTCATTTAAATTATTTTGAGTCTTTAGCCATATTCTGTAGACTTTTCTACAGAATAAAAGTTCAAATATATTGCATAATTGCCTCTTTCAAGTCTCTGAACCTCTAGGTGGGTGTTGGGAGAGTGATGTCCCTCTCACTGTAAGCAAAGAGCAAATTAAGGAGCGTTTCATGAAGGTGAATAGCCACAAATCTAGAGGCCTGATGAGATGCACCCCAAAGCAAATGGCTGATGTTGTCTCCAAGCCATTATTGTTTCCACTGCCCTTCATAATTGAAAGGTCATGGTGGTCAGATGATGTCCCTGGAGACTGAGAAAAGGGAACTATCTTTCCTATTTTTACAAAGGGGATGAAGGAAGATCCTGTGAACTACAGACTAGAAGACTCACTTCTGTGCATGAGAAAGTCATGGAGCAGGTCCTCATGAAAACAATGCTAAGGCTCATTTAAGACAAGGAGGTGATCCAAGGCCTCCAACACAGCTTAACTAAGGGCAAACTATGTTTGCCCAACGTGGTGTCCTGCTGTGATGGAGTGACAGTCCATAATACTAGTCAACAAGGAAAGAAGACCCATGTCATCTACCCAGCCTTCGGTAAGGCTTTCGGCATGGTCCCATGCAGCATCCTTATTTTCAAATTAAAAGGATCTGAAGGGTGGACAATTCAGTGGCTCTTGAATTGGATGAACAAATGGATGCAACCAGAGTGTTGTGGTCAAAGGCTCTGTGTCAAGGGAGAGGCTGGTGACATGTGATGTCCCCCAGGGCTCTGTCTTGGCACAGATACTCTTTCATATCCTTAGCAATGACAGTGAGATTGAGAAAATCAACCACATTAGAGGGTGAAGCACAAGAAAGGTGGCCAGCAGGTCAAGAGAGGAAGTTGTCCCCCTCTACTTTGCCCTTATAAGACCCCACCTGGAGTACTCTGTCCGTTATTGCATTTCTCACTTGCTATTTTATCAATTTGTTACATCCTTTCAAAATCCTAACAGGTTGTGTGCATGGGAAAACTGTGTTTCACAAAGTATTATTTTTGTTTTGACATTTTCTCTCCTAGCAGTATAATGATCAACAGAAACATGCATTTTTTTATATATTTCCATTTCCACTGGAGGTGATTAAAAACTAATCATCTGTCATTTTGTGTAACTGTGGTTTTATGTGTTGAAAATGTTCATGTCAACATAAAAAATGGTTTTGATAAAAGCGTAATATTTTTTGAAACATAGAGAGTGATCAAAAGTGAAGATGGAAAGAAAAAGAAATTCAAAACAGCAATTCAATTTTATATGAATATTTGACTAGAAAATCTTCCAATTTAGTCTGAGCTTCACCTTATCTCAGAACTAGTTCACAAGCATTTTGATTAGAGTGGCTGACCTAGTCTCATTAGTTTCAAGAAAATTCAAATGGTTCAGAAGTTGGATGCTTCAGCAAGTTAACTAAATCACTTGAGACAGGGACACTCAGGTAGTATTCTCCTGAGTAAAGAGCATTTTTGAGCCTGTCAGAAGCCTTTTTCCTGCCAAAACAGCAGGAAAATAGCAGATTATTCTATTTTTTTTTTAATGTAATAAAAACTATATGCTGGACACAATGGCATGCTAAAAGAGTGTTACTCAAATACTGAAACAGAAAAAGAATGTCAGGTGTTAGCATTTCAATTTTAAAGACAGATTTTCATGGGGAGGCAGTATTTTTAAGATAAAAAGACGGAAAACAGAAAAGCAAAGTACATTCTAAATTTTTTACTTTCCTCATATCATGCTTGGAAAATATTCCATTGAAATTCTAGAATCAAATACTACAGTGTGCATACACACAGCTTTGTGGACTTTTAGGAATAGAAGGGAGGTAATGTACAACTTTAATATAGATGTACCTTTAAATTTTGGATCCGGTGAAATTTCTGTAGTTCAAAATGTGTTATCTATTAAAAATGGATAAATAAAACCTTAAACATATTCAGAATTTGCTTCATCCAGTGTTTGCCGAGAGGTGTTCTGGAAGTGTCATAGGAAGCCCACAAATGATTTTGTGAAAGATTCATAACCAAACCCATCCATATATACTCCCTCATGGGCAACTAACTATCAACTACATCTGGACAGAATCAAACTAGTAAACAAATATTCAAAGTTGTGCCTAAATTTGGAGCAGTTCTGTGTGAAAGCTGGTCCTGTAAATGAAGAATACAATGGCTTGGGAAACCATTGTCAGTGGTTACTACACAGTGAGGTGGCATCCTCCTATATATACATATATCAATCATACCACCTAGAAATGTAGAACAAACACTGCTCTAACTCCCTCTCCTGACTTTAATAATCCTTCAGCTATATTGCCTAACTTAAGCAGATGTATCCAGGTTCAAGTTCTGTTCTATTCAGTCCTTTGCCTCATTGAATAAAGAGGTAATCATGTTTTGTCTTAGCAGTAAGGCTAATTTATACAGAAAAGTATTTCAGAAATTCTTGAGTGAAAATTAAAAAAACAAAACAAACAAACAAACAAACAAACAAAAAAAACCACCCCAAAAAACCCAACAGAAGATCAGTGAACACAAAGGCATTTAAACTGAATTTTAATACCTAGAGTAATTTGGTCTTGTTTCAGTAGCTAATGTATAGTTCTATAGCAAAATATTTGGGTGTAATTTAGAAATGAACATGAGTTATCTCTTTTAAATGGAAAGAAGATTCCCAGCTACAAGGGCAGTTGTCTGTAACTTTACTTTTGATATTATTCCTCTGAGTCTGTAGCAGTGTAAATTTTGTCCCTGAAAAATGATGACAGCTAAAACAATCCAGACCAAATTTTGTCTCCAGTTTGTTTTCTTCTATTTTTGGCATTCCAGTCTACCCTTCAAAAAACAAGTGAGATCTCTTTTGGGGAAATAGTTTTTTCTTTCCTTTCAACTTTTATGAAGTTTTCCTTAGGGTAAATGTAGCAATTCCTTTCCTTGAAATAAGATACTTAGTTGAGAAAATAATTTATTGAACGGAGGCTGAGTGTTCTTTTTCTTCATAGGCAGGAACCAGATCTTAATCTTAGTTGAATTCTGTGTTGATCCTTAAGTGACTAAGGTATTACAATTTGTATATCATGCAGCTTGACATGTCCCTTCTTTTTGTTGGCCAGGTGCTTCTTAAATTATAACAAAGTGTAATGTTTGTCGTGGTAAGAATTTGGTCATGTGAATATATTGAGAGGCACGCAGTTGGTTGATGTAGTTCAAGTTGACCCACTCTGCGTGGGTGCAGTCTCGTCTCAAGTTTTGGGTGCCTCAGTAGAAGGACATAAGTCTATTAGAGAACATCCAAAGTAGGGCTACCAAGGTGGTGAAGGGTCTTGAGGGGAAGCCATACAAGGAGAGCTGAAGTCAACTTGGTCTCTTCAACTTGGAGGAGACTGAGGAGAGACCTCACAGCAGTCCACAATTTCCTCATGAGGGAAAGATGAGGCACAGACACTGATCTCTGAGGTGACAAGTGAGAGGACCCAAGGGAATGGCCTGAAGCTGTGTCAGGGCAGGTTTAGGTTGGGTGTCAGGGCAGGTTTTAGTTGGATATCAGGAAAAGCATTTCATCCAGAGGGTGGTTGGGCACTGGAATAGGCTCCTCAGGAAAATGGTCACAGCACCAGCCTGACAGAGTTCAGGAAATGTTTGGACAGCACTCTCAGGCACATGGTGTGACTCTTGGGGTGTCTTATGCACGACCAGGAGTCGGACTCTATGGTCCTTGTGGGCTCCTTCCAACCCAAGGTATTCTATGATCCTATGATTCTAAGAGGTTATGCATTTATCACAGAGCCACCCATTGAAAGACCTGACTCAGAAAACATTCCTTGAGTATATAAAGATAAAAGTAGGTTGCCATAAAATAAATGTCCTTTCATTCTTCTCATAAAATTACACTGCTTTCTCTTTCTTTTTTTCCTTTCTTTTTTATGTCTATCACACAGGCAAGAATTACCCCAACACACAGGAAAAAAAATCAAATTTGGGATTTCAGATCCTACAGCAACCCTGAAATCCCAAAAACATATGATACTGTTTCGTGGTGCACTTTTTTGAGGCTTCAATACATCATGGTAGCAGCATTCCAGGACCGCCAGCTTGCTAGCAAATGTTGGCAGTTAAAGCTGCTCCACTCAAACTATATAGTAAGTAAATTTGCTTTGGGATGATGATATTTTGATTTCCTTTACATATTTAATCTATGAATTGGTACTACAAAACTGCATGGGGTGTTTAAATTTTAAAGCATACCACACTAATCTTTCAAAAAAATTCATTAACTTGCATACTCTAAATTAATACTTTCATACAGTATAAAAGACTGCAATGAAATGGACTTTCAGCACATGGTGTAGTGTCCTGCAGAGTATCAGCAGTAGGAAATGTATCCTTAATGTCACATACATTAAATTTATAGGATTACAGTATTTGCTTTGAAAATTTAGTCTCTATATCTGTCTGTCAACCTTTCAACTAGAACAATGCAATTTCTATAGATGATGCTCTTTGTCATGTTTTAGAAAGACAAGAACTGTACAGATGTAGGTTTCCAGAAGTACTTCAGTGAGCCTGTGTTTCTATTTCATTTAGGGACTGCAGTGTCTGTTGGTAAGTATCTATTCTGTGTGCCATTATAAAATCTACTTTAATCCTAACACTTTACCATACATTTAATTGCTATTTCATTTAGGGTAATTCCCTACAGAAAAGGGCTATAAAATTTAACAGGCAATGATAACTCTCTTAGTTTCAGTTAACCAAGACATGAAATTTGAATTTAATTCATGCTATATAGTTAACTGTCCTTGAAAGTGAAGAAAGAAAGGCAAGTCACTGGGAAAAAAGATTTTAAGATAGTATGACTTCATTGTATTTCACATGTGGGAAATATCAGTCTGTAAAACAGTCAGTGTAGGTCATTTCTCCTGCATGGCTTTGCCTAGACAGGAGTGTCATGATTCAATTACAACACAAGGAGCTTTCTATAGGAGGTAGGAGCAGGGACAGTGTATAAAAGAAGAATTTAAAAGCAAGTCATGTGGTGATGGCATGGGGAAAGTCAAAATTCAGCCTGAATTTAAATTTGCAAGTGACAATGTGGGCAACAAGAAGACCTTCTAGCATTGTATTATTCCAAACATCTAAGGAAAATGGAAGCCCATTGCTCAGGGAGGGTGGTGATTTAGTGGCTGTAGACACAGAGTAGATTGAGGTACACAATGCCTTCCTTGCCTGAGCTTTTGCAGACAAGATTTCACAGGTACCTGTGACCAGAGGTAGAAATGAGGGAGGAGGACGACCAGATGTGGATGAGAATTGAATCAGGCATTACTGGAGAGATTTCGTCCCATGCAAGACCCCCATGGTTAACTCCAAGAAGTATGGCCAATGTATTTACATGATCTCAACCTATTGTCTCCAAAGCTTTTGAATATTGGAGAGGTCACTAACATATTAAAAAAAGAGGCAAATCCCGTATCCATTCTCAAAATGGTATAACAGGGTGATTCAGCAAACAAGAATTTAATCAGTCTCATCGTAGTCCTTGGGAAAATCTCAGAGCAATTATCATTCAGACATCATTCTTGTTCTTCAGCAAGAAACAAAATATCTTGGAAGGGTTGTTTTTAGAGAGCAATTATAATAGCACTAAAAATTTTTTGGTTCCCACTAAGATGACATTACTTTCCCATAGCTGTTATTGGCATACTGAGGAGGACACCAAAATAAAACTATTCAATCACTTTACTTACAAACCTGAAAGATGTTTGTGATTTTTTGGTACCACAAACATCTTACTAGTCACCTGCTTTATTAGAGAGGAGCAGATGGATTCACCCCTTGGGAGGTCCTTCACACTTAAAATAATCACTGAATTTTTTCAAGGAATTTTTTAACCTAAATGCAATTCCAAAATTTTGGATTATGCAAATAAATAAAATTATGAAATCCTCTACTTTCTTTAAATTAATAAATAAAATTGTTTTACTGTCATTTTACCCTGAACTTAATGTATAAGAAATAGGCAAAATAAAGTCTGAATATTTGATTTAGTCAACTAAAGCTTTTTTTTTTCTTTCACGTTTATTTTTATCCACTGTGTAAAAAATTGTATTTAAACAACAGCTTTGTCTTTTTCTTACATGAAGCTTTGTTTCTGCGTGTGTTGTAATTTTTGGTAAAATTTTAAAAGATTTTTAGGTACATCTCACAGGTTAAGTTTAATACTCCTTATCTGTTCTTCTCATGAACTACAGCATTCTTTTCATCAGATTAAAATAAACAGTTCTAACAAAATAAAACAAGAAATGCTTGCTGAAAAAAGGCTGAAAGATACGAAAAATACAAGTAACAAAGACTCTTCTATCAGTTCTATTTTTTCAATGCCCTTGAAGAGCTTATTCCATTCATTGGCTTTATACTTCATCAGTGCATCAAAACTAAACATCATTAATGTACTATGACAGTTAATTCCACACCACTTTGTTTTTCCTCCTTTGACCTTACCAAAGCTTCTGGCTTCTTCTCTGATGTTCAAACATACAAGAAAATATATCAGTGTACAACAGAACAGGCAAGGTTTCATGCAGACACTCCTACAGCTATTCCACTTGCAGCTCAGAAATTACACTGTTTTGCCTACTCCCTCTGTATTCCTGCTTGCTTCATTAGTGACAGTGAACAGTTGCCACATTCTCTGTAAAGCAGCTTTCACATGGATGGAACAATGGAGCTTTAACCACCGATAAATAACTTCAGAGATGAAACCAAGCTGCAAGCAGCATAAGCCCATTGAGCGAGTCGATAGCATGAATATAATGAGATTTTGTGTAACAGTTATAGGTCAGAGAATGACAGCCATGAGAATAATTTTAAAACCATGAGAGTTGAAGTAATAGCTTTTCTTGGATGGGGGAAATCATTTGCTGTTTTATATGGCAGTAACAGCATTTTAACACCGATTTACAAGCATTTGATGTGTCCTGCATATTTTCAAAATTAATTGAATTTATAATGCCAAATTATAGCACAAATTTAATTTAAAACTGTTGTAAGAAAAGACACAGAGGTAAGAAATTATTAAACACATGAAAATAGCATTGACTGGACAGTTTCACACCATGTCAGGTTTTTAATATTGGACTGACACCCCAAGAATTAAGATACCTGTAATTCATCAGTGACAAAACTAAATAAGAAGATAGGTAACAGATGCCTTTTGATCAGAGAGAAAAAACCTGTTCCACTAGAAGAGCTGCAGTAAGAAACTTGCTCTTCAGATTTGAGAGCTGTGACAATGAAAAACTCTCCAAGCATGAGAGCTCACTGCTATTAACCTGGTTGGCCTGGAACAAGCAGGAACTGATAAGCCACTGATAAAAAAATGTCAAGCTGCTCCAGTCAGGGGAGGTAAATCAATTGCAATGGTTATACAGAAATCATGTTTTGAACAATGTCATGTTATTTCATTGCATGCCTGTGATAGTCTGAGTATGAGGAAAAGAAAATCAGTGAAGGCTGAGCAGATGTGAGAAGCATGGAATAAATCTCTAAAGAACACATCTTAATTCTCATCATTCTGTGGACAACTAAAAGAACTACAGATGAGTGAAAACTCACATAAAATGGAAAGGCCTGACATTTTTCTGCATTTAAGCTTTTCATTAGCTAATAGCATGGGCATTTGGTGAAGTGTAAAAAGCAGGGAAAGAATATCCATGGAATTAATAGAAATCCAGTGCTCATATCTAATTGTTTCTCTGTTATTTTCAATCAAATATTTGTTTAAGACAGTAGATTTCAGGAAATTTTCCTGCTTCATTCCCCTCTCTGTTCCTCTGTGTTGCCCCCAAATTATGTAGAACACCTTTCAGATGTTGCATATCACTCAGAAGAATATCTCTTTTCTCTTAGAAGTGTAAATTTTCCCAGCTCATTTGGGTTGAGAAAAAAAATTATTTTCCATTGAGATATTTTCATTTAGTTTCTCATGGAAACTGGAGCCTATGTGTGAAAGGATTGCATTACGCAAACTTATAATTCTGGAAAAATGGTGCATCTTCTATGGGATTCCTCTGTGATATAAGACAACTCATGTAAAAGGTTTTGACGGTTGCCTGCTATTTAATTTGAGATTCCTGCAGAATAACTTGCACTGTATTCTTATCTTTGTTGGTCACTGCAAGCTGTGCCCTAAACACAAAGTACTGAATAATGTTACTATGGATCTTTTGTGTTCAAAATTATTAAGAACTTTTAACAATTTGAGGTTTAAACTTTTCTTTGATATAATTCCTCTATTATAGAAAATATGAATAACAATTCTTTACCTTATATGGGTGTCCTGAAGATTATTTCTGGAGAGTAATAAGAGCATTGGTGTTGAAGCATCTGAGGAAGAGTTGTTATAAAATAAACCAAACGAACATCATAAAACCCCAGACCTAGTTATGTTGTATTTTGTGGTTGTTTATATAAAGCAAAGTAATTTGTGAAAAGGACATGAAGGGAATGATCATAAGTCCTGAAAAATAATTTCTCTGTGAATGATAGAATGATATTACTGTGGAATTGACCATAAAAATATATCACTATCATGAAAATATTTGGAAATGAATACATGGAATTATGTTGAGTTTTCTTTTACTTTTTAGTTCTTGGTTGTCAGCATTCTAAAAACTTACTTTTCTTTTTCAATCTGTAGAGGAAGATATCTGAAATTATGTGTCAAAGCAATGCAGAAAATATTAGATGTTATTGTTTTAATAGGTGGGGTTTTAGTTCAAGCAATTAATAAAAGGTGTTTCCATTGTTTAGTATTCTGTATACCTTTACGCAAGATTTCAAACAAAAATAAAGTTCACTTATAAAGTAGAAATACACAGATAAGCCTTACATCAAGTCACCTCCTGCAAGCACTAGGCTTAATTTTACATGCTTGGCTATTCAGGTATCCAAAGGATAGTTTAATATTCATTCAGGGATAATTTATTCAGTTAGACATAAACTTAATGAGCAGTAAGTTAAAATCGTTGTACGGACTGTTAACAGACATTTGAGGTAGAAGAATAAAGCAATGAAGCAAATCAAACTGATAATCTGTGACAAGTCCAGTTCCTTAAAATGACAAAAAAGACAGAGTGGTTTGGACAAAACATTTGAAATACCAAGTCTGTCATCACTATTCCTAATCTGCCATGTGTAGTCATTACAAAAAGGCAGAAGTAATCTCTATATTTAGATTCTTAATCTAGCAGTTACTCCTAAGTACAGGCATGAATGGCTTATCACAGAGTAACTTAATGGTTGATATTAGAAGGGACCTCTGAAAATCACCTGGTCCAATACCTCTACTCAAGAAGGAGCATTTACAACCAGTTGCCAGATATATTTCCAGACTTCTTTCAAATGTGTTTGAAGTAGGAGACTCCACAAACTCCCAAGGCAATCTGTTCCAGTGTTTGGTCACTCTCGCATTAAGAAAGCATCCTCCAAATTAATGTTATATTATAAAATTATAAAAATATTGTTATATATAAAAATACTGAAACACAATATAAAAAATAGTTCCCAAACATAAAATCAGAAAGACAGTGCAGATATGTAATAAAATAATGTTTTTTACAATTTTACATTTACATTTATATAGATGTGAAATTATGAGCAAAACTGTGCAAGTTCAAGAGCATAGCTTGTACCATGGTGTTAATATAGATGAGATTATTGTTATGAACATGAAGAAATTAGAGAAATTCAATGGTAAAAAATGTGAGATAAGAATAAGAGAGCGGCCCCACTGAGAAAAAGTAGCTGTCTTATTCAAATAGATTAGCATATTCTAAACTGAAAAAGTCTAAAGAAACCTGATGAGTCTACAAAATCTTAAAAAAGAATTATAGACTTGAGCTGTACTAAGGAATATACACAGTGATTAACAAGGCAGAGAGCCTCTGTGACTGTTTGGACACTTAGGTACTGGAACAAACTGCCATGGGAGAACATGAAATCATCTGTGTAGGGAATAATAAAACCTAAACAGAATCCCACATATTACTGAGAGGTGCAGAATGATTTTTTTTCCCAGATTAAAAAAAAAAAATGAGACAGTGAACATTCAGGGATTTTTACTGCAAAATTATTCTATGTGCTCTACACAGCTCCCTTCCTCACCCTCAAAACAAGCAGCTACACAAATGAGCCACTTCATTTCCAGGTTGGTTCACATTTTAAAAGGGCATCTGTTTTTCAGAAGCTTTGATTATTATTATTCCAGAATTTTCAGTACATGTTTTGTGGCTTATATAACCAGATGGCAAAGTGAGATGCAAAACGTTGCTCTTTTTCCCATGCAATCATGCTGACAACAGAATTATTCTAGAAAATAAGTTTTAAAAAAGGGAAAATGTGAATATATAATTGTTTTTATTAGATACATAATTTTAGTGTAAACATTTTAAAGTATTTTTCATTAGCAACTGAAAAAATCTCTTTACTTTCTTTTTTTTTTAATCTGTAGAAATATAGCAATATAAAAGTATAAAAATAACACTTAAGAAAATGTACATAAAAGAAAGAGAAAGAAAGGTTGAGAGTAGGAAGAGATCACCACCTGTGGATCCAGAGGCAAAATCTGATAGTTGCAATTTCGAGTCCTTTGAAGTGATGGTTGCTGCCTTGATCCACTGGGGTGGGGGAAAGCCCATGAAACACAAATTTTAGTGAGTTAATATTAGCTCAGGTTCAGGTGGAATGCCCAGGAACCTCTGCTGTGGGGAGTGGGGGTTTGCAACACTGTGGATAGTGCACAGTCCTCTGGTGGAAGGACCCAGAAATTATTCTGGGACACTTTGGGGGGGAGGTCTTTGATGGTTTATGGCCCCTCTAAGACAGGACAGATGACTCTCACATCATCTTATTTGAGCCAGTTAGGCACCATCAGAAGGGATGAATGCCTTCAGACCTACATGTGCATGTTTGAATGCCTTTCCTGGGGAGATTTCACACCTGAGCCAGTTGTGTAAGGGAGGGCATTGAAATGATAAAAAGCTTTACCCCACCTCACAGGATCCCCACTCTTTATAGGCTTGTTCCCTTTTCTGGCTCAAACTCCAGCTCACAGCCTCCAGAGGTGTTACCTCACACACTGTCATCAAAGCACCTGCTGCTTTTGCAAAGAGCCAATTGTTTGAATCATTAACCATTAACAATTCAGTCTCTCACAACCTCCACTTTTCAGATTTCCTCATTTCTGGTAAGTGGGTTTTTTAAAGCACCCAAACTTGATATTCCTTTCCTCTCTGACAAAATGGAACAAGAGTTCAGTTGTTGGTCTTAACAGTGTAGCCAATAATTGCAAACTAGATAACATTAATATTTAATACCATTAAATAGAATGTCATTTTGAGAAATTATGTCCACATTTTTCTTAACTTGTAACATATTCCTTGGCTTTTTCTTTTCTTTTCAGAAGCATCATCGTAATACTTCTTATGTTGCTGAATGAATAAGGTTTCTGTGAACTGCAAAAAGGCAGATGGCATTTGACTATCTACTTTTTTTTTTCCTGAAGTTTCCTTTCTAACTTTATTCATCTCTACCCAGAGAGTTTTCAAAAAACCCCCAAACCTTCCATAATCTTTCTGTTTTTCTGACTTGTACTGAAATATGTATTTCTTTCCCTTCTCCCAAATACATTGCACTTCCTTATTGATCAAATAACACCTCCAAAATGATGCAAAAAAATTAAGACTTACTAAAAAGAGACAAAGTACAAGGAATTAGATGAAGTATAGAAGCTGGAGAAAGAAGATAAAAGTCAACAAGAGAAATGTGGTGATCAACATAAGTCACACAGAAAGTATGAATGAAGATGCATTAAGGAACAAAGGATTTTGAAATAAGGCAATGGAAAAGGTCATAGGACGTATGGGTGACTTACACACTTAGGATTCTTAATGGAATGAAGACACCAAGGTGACGGAGCTGCAACCAGAAAGAAATAACTGCTATCTAATTTGATCCTTCCAGGAAATTATTCAGAAGTTGTCAGTTGTCATCCTGGGGAGCCTGTAAGTCTGGTCAATACGATGTGAGGGAAACATAAAACACATGTTTTACAGTGACTCTTGAACTGGAAGCTATATTTTTTTTCCTTGTGATATCCTTTTCCACTTCTCAATTTTATTCTTTTGACAAAATATTTAGTGTGAGAAAGTTTTGGGAACAAGAAAGGAGGGTTTGGGTTGCTGCTTTTTTAGTGACCAAAACTAAGAGGGAAGTTTCATTGTACACTAGACTAAAATATTAATGATGGAACATACTCCACATTAGTATTTTAAAAAGAATATTATTTTCCAAATCATAATACAAAAACAACTATAAAATAATAAGGATTGTAGAATTATTTCTGAAACCCTCAAAATTATAAAAACAATTATAAAAATAATAAGAATTGTAAAATTAATTCTGAAGACCTTAAAGCTTATGGTGATTTAGATATTCAACAGCATCAGCTCTGCAGGGGATGCTCATGGGTTCATATGACTTTCCAAAGAGGCTGCTTTTACTTCCAGACAGACTTCCAGCTTTGTCTCCACACAAAGTACATGGTCAAGAATGAAAACTTAAGAGTTTGTGCCATCATATCTGATGGCAGTTCTCATCTATCTGATTTAGAGGTGACTTTGTAAGAGTGCACAATGTATGTGATGATGCCTTGGCTGTCTTTCATCATCTGAGAGCTCCCAGGAAAGCCCTTTCCCATGAAATGGTTCTCTGTTTGCATTTTGTGTGAGTTTTTTGTGTGGTTTTTTTGTGTTTTTTTTTGTTTTTTTTTTTTTTTTTTGTGTGTGTCTGTGTGTGTGTGTCTGTGTGTGTGTGTCTCTGTGTGTGTGTGAGTAGTTTGTTTTGTTTTGTTTTGTTTTTTCTTTTTGGCACAGGTGAATTCCAAGCAGCAATTTGACTAGCTCTGGACTCCTTGCTTTTAACAATCCAGTTCCTTATACCTGGATATTATTTTTGTATCTTAGATCACAGAATCTCTTGAAAGTCCAATAAAATTACATGTGTCCGTTTCTGGGAAAAAAACAGGATTATTAACATGTGGCTGTGTTTTAGATCAAAAATACATAATGTCCGACAATTGTCTGCAGGGAAATTGCTTCTGTATAACTTACTGTAACTTAAAGACTGTAAAAGAACTGTATTGATATTGCATGTATACTTTCATTTTTAGTAGAGGTTATATTTTCTTTGATAAAGCATGAATGCTGGTTTATTAAAGTGAAACAACTTATGTTATGGACTTACATTCGAAAGAGAAGCAAGCTTAAAATTCCTAGTGTTAGGATTCATTTTCTTTAGAACAAAGTTTCTGTTTCCAAACAGTTATGTTTGGCAGAAGGCTGGCACCTCCTCCCCCTTTCCTCATTCCTATTCATATTTCCAGCTGATCAGTGAATAACCTCTTAGGACCTTAAATGCTGCAGTTGTGTATCTTAGACATCCGTGGAGGTATAGAAAAGGATCTAAGTCAATGAACATGAAAAAGTCTAGACAAAAACACAGAATAATATAGACAGAAGTAAGAAAACAACAACAAAAACATCTTATCTATATTTATATTCATGGTATATATATTGATACACAATATCATATGCATATCAAATATACAATTGTTTTCCACCAACTCACAGTTTAGAAAAAAATATTTTGAAAGCTGATAATATTTTATTGTCTTTTATTAATAACATTGAAATTATTTTTGAAGCATCCTAAGGATCCGATATAAATGAGGTGAGCAGATTTTAGGTGTCTAACCTGCTTGAATGCACATCTAAACAACATATTAGAAGACTATTTCCAGGCACATAATTGTATTTTAATTCTGATGCTTAAAGAAGGACACAATATACAAGAGTGTCTTTAGAAAGAGATAATGAGTAGAAGAATATTATGAATTGCTATGCCCTAATAATGTTGTCATGAGGTAATGAAAGCATGAAAAATAAAATGTGAAATTGCAAGGCGATAATGAGAGAACAAACAAGAAGATCTAAGCTCTTTAGACAAAAAGACCTGAGCAGTAATACTGTGTGGGATACTTTTCAACTGAGAAGCATGACAATAAAACACTCTGTCTCCTTTTTTTAACACATGAGAAACGCTAATACAAAACCAGAAAACAAGCTTTAAGATATCTGTCTCTTCTAAGCTCTCCCTTCATTAAAAGCCCAATAGGAGTTTTGATCTGTTGACATAGTATGAATAGAAACTACAAAGATCACAACCATTTCTGTCATTTATTTTGCCAGCTACAAAGAAATTGGGCATAAAGAGCACATACACAAAGGAAAGATGGATTACTCAGGGGCAATAAATGAACATGGGTATTATGACTGGCATTGGCAGGGTATTCCACCCTGGAAAAAGAAAGACTCTTATTTTCATTTTTCTCAGCCTGAAATCAACAGCAAGGTTGCCAATTTAAAGGTTAAGTTGGCGGTTTTCACCTTTAAAGATTCATCTTTTCAGTAGTTCAAGCCCCCACTATTTGCGTATGCATCCCACTCAGACTTACCATGAAAAGTCAAAACATTTTTAACTTCTAATTAAAAACAAAAACAACAAAAAAAATAGTTTAAAAAGCTACATAGATTTGTATATGTCATTTCTCTATGAATAATATTCAATTTTTAAATAAATAATCCCTTCTTTTCAATTTTTAGGAAGGAATTCTCTCCAGATAAAATGCCAGTCTCAGCCAGCATGCTTTACTCTGAGGAAGATGTGTTCAAGTACATATTGAATTAAGGAAAAGTACATTAGTTATTAGCAGTGTCCAAATGATTTTTAGCAAAATCTAATAAAATGTAGAACTTATGAAACACCACAATAACCTTGTTCAGTTTTACTAAAAGAGCCATATTTCAGGGGAGAAAAGCAAAGTTCTACCTGCATCTGCCGATTTTAAGTTTATTGTTGTATTTGTACAATTTCTGTGTGAATCAAGTACACCAAAGTGTCAGTTACTTTGGCAGAATTTCCTTGAAGTCTCATAATAATATTTTAACCACTATCTCCATCAACACTGAAAATAAAGCATTAAGAGACTTTGTAGCCTGAGACCTAATAAACCAAATTATCAGACTTCAATGGCTTTTACGGCCTAGAGACATAATACACTTTTCCTTTCAGATACCCAAAAGCAGTGCTTCCAGTACCACTGAAGAGCTGGCTGAAGATTTTCCGTTTCATCTTCAAACAGAGCAAAATAAAACAAAACAAAGCAACCGAAAAAAAAAGTCACCAAAGAAACCTCAAAAAAAACCTCACAGAATTTTTTTCCTTTTGAATGGTCTATTTTGTTCAGATCATAAAAGTTAAGCAAAGAAGCACACAAATATACAGGGGCTTTACTCTAGCAAGATTTTCTGATAGTGAATTTTGACTTAGAAAAAAATGAAAGGCTGTCTTCTGCATAGACAGTTCCTCAAAACTATGACCATTCAGATGAAGAACCTGGGTGAATGACATTGCCTGTCTCAAGTAGATTTCTTCTTTCTTTTCAAGATAGCATCACTGTTGAAAATTCCATATAGTCTCTGTTTATTTTCTTTGGAAATTTGTCTCCATGTCATAATTTTACTTGCTTATTTTCAACAACTAGATAATGGTGTTATGTAGTTCCCTAATGAGGGGAACTGTGAAGGAAAGCTTTCACTATAATGCTCTATCAGGAAAAATTTAACCACTTTTCTATGGCTTTCAATTGTAGTAAAGAGAAAAAAGGCAGCAAAGGAGGGTAAATGGTTTTTTTGCTCTTCAGCAGTATGATTTATCCAAATAACAGTACGGTGTTGCCATTAGTCTACAAAGCAAGGTGTTTCCTTCAACTCATGCTGTTCTGGTGGGTGCTAGAAGGAGGCTATGTCCCCTGCTGGAGGCAGGCTCATGGCAGGACCTGCATGGAGAGATGGACCCATGCTGGAGCAGGTTTGCTGGCTGGACCTGTGATCACACCGGGATCCCACCTGTGCCTGAAGGATCGCACCCTGTGGAAGGACCCCATGCTAGGGTGAGGTTGAGCCTGGGAAAAAGGGAAGGATGGGGCAAAAATGTGCAAGATCTGTTTTTATTTGTTGTTGACATGCTCTGACTTTTGACGGGCAATAAATTAAATTAATATCCCCAAGTCAAGTCTGTTTTACCCATGATAGAAGCTGGTGAGTGAGTTTCTGGTCCTTTTCTCAACCCACAAGCATTTTATCATATTTCCCACCCTGTCCTGATAAGGAAGAAAGTTGATAGAGCAGCTTGGTGGACACCTGGCATCCAGTTGAGGTCAATCCATTGCAGAATCTCAGATCTTTTGATGAAATGATAAAACATGTGCTTAAACTCCAATAACTGAGTTCAAAAATGCCTTATACATAAGTACTGAATGTTAAATTCTACATCGTTAATGCATAACCTATATTGCATTTATTTGCAATTGCCCTTTTCTTGACATCATCTTATTAGTGCAGAAATGCAAGATTTATGGGAAAATAATGTGCAGGCAATAGAATATTTCACCTTTAGAGATAAAAGTGGTCTACTACAATCTAAAGATGGAGAGATTCATAGAGTAGCAGAGGAGTGAACTCTCCTTGTGAAATTCCAGTATCAATTTTAGAATTTACCTTAGTTCCAAAACCCAAAGTCTGGATTGAAAAAAAG
>VZSR01001685.1:764610-778527 GCA_013398615.1 Brachypodius melanocephalos | reverse complement strand
CTCCCGGTGTTTTTCTGGGTTTTCAGTCCAGAGCGGGGCTGATCAATTCTGAGAAAAAGAAAAGCCACAGTCTGGGGAACTTCTCTGCCTCAGCTAGATAAAAACAACAACAACAACAACGAAAACTGACTAAAAAGCAAAGGAGAGCTGTCTCTCCCTCTGTCCATGCTGCAGACAACACATTCCAGGAGAAGGAATGTGGGGGAGCAAGTGCAGTTTCTGCAAACAAATTCTGTGCTACTTCTTCCCCCTCACTCTAGGAACCACTCTGAAAGGTGCAGAATTTAATAATCCAGCATAAACAGAGCACACAACTGGGGTACAAGCATCATAAAGCCACTCCAAGACAGAAGGAATCATGCCAAGCAAAAAGATAGGTTAAGTCATGTTACCAGAAAAGTGAAAACCCAACTATATATGGTGAGTGTAAGAAATTTATGCTGCTTGACCCCTGTCCATGCAAATTTGATCTCACAGGCCTTGAAAATGCATTAGAAAGATTGTTGGTGCAATGCTTTACATGCATACTTTTTTTTTTTTTTAATTACAAGCCTGTGTCACATTTGTCATCTCAGACCTTACTGTTTGTATATGGCTCAAATGTTCCCTGAGATCCATGGGAGTCTTTAAACAGATAAAATCAGAAAATGATAACCATCTCAGAATGCATATACATAGATTACAGGAGCTGGAGACTATTAAATATCAAATTCACTATGAATATGGATACCAATCAGTTCTGTGTAAGACATAATTTATAAATGTATCTGGCAAGAGTTTCATCCATTCAAAAAGTCACTTTTCTCTCTGGATTTGCATCCACTCAATCATTCCAATTAGAGTATCTAAAAACTTCCTAATCTACTGATGTAAACTGTCAGGATGGGTTGTTAACTTCAGATTTAGGAATTTATCATGATGATTTGGTATGAGTCTACACATGAGAGATGAAGATCAAGTCCTGTGTATGCAATGCCACTAACAACAGATGGCTTAGAAGTCTGAAACCAGTCTGGCTGCAATGGTCCTTCCTCATAAGGCAATTTGGCAACAAAGTCTAGAATTCAAGAGTGATTTAATGTTCCTAAAAATAAAAGAAGTGTAAATAAGTGTTTACTGCTAACAAATGATGTCAAACTTTTATAGAGAAAACTGAAGCTCAAAGACAACCATAGAAATTGTATAATTTTGTAGAGTTATTAAAAAAAAATTTAGACTATACTGGAAGAATCACCAATATAAGAAAATGATTTATCACCCATTATTCTTTCACCACTGGGCTTTCCAGTAGGATTGCCAACGAAATAAGGTCTGACACAGAGACACTTTGTGATATTATTTCCTCACAGAGAAAAGAAAAACACAATCTAATAACTCCATGTCAGAAAAAACAACTTGCATTTTGAACATATGAGGTATATTTGAAATATTTTCCATCCTATACTTCCAATCAATATTCTCAAAGCATTTTTATCTTCATGTAGGCACTCTCAAAGCCACAGATCCTCTGCTTATTTAGACTAGTATTTTATGAGTTTCCTTTGGAAGATGCTTTTCTGTTGTCTTTCCACAAAAAATCATGGTACAAAGCACAGAGCAACAGCAGCTTGGCAAGAATCCAAGGTTTTCATTAGATATATCTGGACTTGAAAGGGAGAAACAGATGGAGATCCAACTGAAGTTAATATTGTCCTTATCCTATGTCATAAATATCCAGCATAAAATGGGGAGGAAGGAAACACCTTTCTCAGAGATGAAAAAAATGTATGTAAGAAGATTGTGAGTAAAACCAAACTTCTTGTGTTTTAGTCTTGTTTTACTGCAAAATCCTCCATTTACTTTTTTGGGAATTTATTCTTTAATGCCTGTGCAGTATTCCAGATGCTATGTTATCCAGGTTCTAATTTCTATTAGACTGTCAGACACAGAAATAAAAGTGCAGTCTTTTTTTTTTTTTTTTAATACTTCTAGTTAAAGCAACGGTTGAAGCCATGAAATTCAGTTATTGTAGTTGATAAGGAAATAAGCACCTGCATCAGAACAAAAGCTTTTTTTCTCTCTTATGAAAAAAAAAATACAATTGCTTCTTTCCCTATGCCACTTTCCTACCCTTACCATTTCTCCCCATCCTCAAAAAATCACAAGTATGATGGATCAGAAGTTTGAATTTTATATGTTTATGTTTGCTTAAAGTCTTTACATATTTTTCTCTATACTCAGTAAGTGTTTGTGGCTTATTTCATTGTCTTGCATCATTCCTGGTTTTGGCTGTGCGAAGTTTAAGGAGAGCAAATCTGTCTGGTCAGCTGGAGCTGCTGTCTAGACATCTGCTGAATGTTGTCTTGGGATTGTGTTTCTTACTACCCCAAAGCAGAGCCATCTGGTAACAGAAATTCTGAGATGTCTGTAATTTCTAAAGAGATCCAAAGTTCAAAAATAAGCTACTGTCATGCCTCTTATTCCTATAAACAGTTTGTTTTGTGACATTGTCCCTCCCCACAGTACATAGTACAGAACTACTACATGTGTTCTTTAAGGCACAGAAATCTTTAAAAGAGATTAACAAAGCAATGAAGATATATATATAGCATGGCAGCTACATGGCTGCATCAGACACCAAGCTTTTTGGTACCATACAATTAATTTAGTTTTTTAATGGCATGTCTCAAGGTAAGGAAAGAACTTAGTTTTAGAACATTTCATCTATGGGATGGTGTAACAGAACCTCATAAGAAAAAGTATGACTGAATCATTGGGCTCTTGTTTGATCAAATCTCATGACTTGGAGACAGTATCAATTTATCCAAAAAGTAGGAATAAGAGGAGATCTTTAAAGTAAGCTATAGACATAATAGTAATATAATACATGACTTATTCATCAGGGTGAAAGTAAACTGCATCCTTGGATGTTTCACAGAAAGTCTATTTTGTACACAATTAAGCCATTTTTAGGTGTGTTGAATAGATGTTAATTTTATTTTGAAAATTTTTATACTGATATAACTGACTACAAGATGGGTATATATCTTAATTAAAATTTCACCAGTACGGTTGCATTTATTACCAGAAATGCTGTGTAGACAATACCAGAAATACTGTTTAGACAATAAGCTTTCACTAGGCTACTTGATATCAAAAATCATTTTGATAGAATTTAAAAATACCTATTGCTTTCAATGCTGGCAATTGTGGGTGTAGAGACAATTTTATGTTTTCTTACTAAAGAGAAAAAAATATAATGGTTTTCATGAGTTATCAAGCACAAACCTGAATGATATCTGACAGTCACAAAAAATTCACAATGACATGACTTGTATTTCATTAATTGTTTCAACATGTTGCCAATCATTCTTCTCTGCCAATGTTGATCTGTCAGTTGACATTTACTGGGTGCTGAAACATAGGGGCTCAGTTACCCCATAAGCTGAGACCTTTATTCTAGATTTCTGTACCCCTCTTTATTACAAAAAAGATTCCTCTGGTGCTGGAAGGAAAAAGAAAAGCATCCCCTATAGTATATTTTTATATTAACACCATGGACCCAGTATTTAAATACCTTCGAAGTAAAAGGCAAAAAGAAAATCTATTCAATATTTTGTATGCTTTATCTTTAAATAACCTAATCACTTAACTTTAAATAACAAAAAGTATTGGGGTTTTGTTGTTTGGTTTTTGTTTGGTTTTTGGGGTTTTTTTTTTTGTTTCTTTGTTTGTTTGTTTGGGTTTTTTTAGAGAAGAGAAGAACCTTTTTGTGGAAAAAGCAAATTAAGGTGGCAAGAACATTCTATACCAGTGAAAAACCTTTCTGTACTTTGTCCTGAGCAAATCAGAAGGCTGCCAGGTGGTGGCTGAGTGCCAGGAACTGGAAAGCAGAGACAATCAGGTGGTCATTGCTGCAGTGTAAGCTCAAAATCAACCTTATGTGAACTGGACTACTTACCATGCAACGCATTTCTCTGGAATTTTCTTAGTTACTCCAGATCTCCACAATTTATAGGTTTCTGAGTGTTGCCTATGTTTTCTTATTTAGCCCCTGCAGTCTTGACTGAAATGATAGAAAGGTCAGAGTGGCACTGATACTTGCTCATGCTCTCCAGGACCCTTGAAATTTCTTAACCTGTCCAACTGTGACCTCTCTCAGTGAAATCAGCTCCTGTGACATTTCACCAATCACCAGGAACATATGTATATAATAGCTGAGTGTTTTGTTGTTTTTTTTTTTTTTTTTCCTAACTGATCAACTTAGTTACATATTATTATTATCTATCTAATTTGAACTGGAAAAACAGTAATTCATTTATGATTTCAAGTAAATGTTAACATGCAGTATATTTAGAAAGTTGATAATGTTTATAGCTAAAAAAAGAAGACAATAAATCTAGTGATAAATATTCATAAATATGAAAAAGTGAGTGAAGCAGAAGATATTTTCAGTGTTCAAAATATACAATAGTTTTATCATTTACTATAAATTTACATAATACACTAAGTTATTACAAGTAATGTAACAGTCTTATACTATTCTTGCTTTAGAGATTCTAGTATAGTGTATTAGAATCTTTTGATATACTTAAAATGTTCCACTACTTTATTTTTGCATTGCGGATATTCACATGTGTGTGGATAACCAGTCAATGTTTCATATCCATTGAAACTTGTTTCCCTGCTTACATTAAAATAATATTTGAAATCTAATCCACAAACCTTCAATGTTACTACTATAGTTGTAGGTATCTACTTTTCATCTCTTTATCTTGCTGGGGAAGACAGGTGATGTTCTGAAGCACTGCAATAATGGTCCTGAGCCAAAACCTCCAATATCTGTAGTCATACCCAGTTCAAAGTCATCCAGCACACCTAAATGAAAAAAAAAAAAAAATTAGGCAAAGAGAATTCCAGGGCTTATTTTTATTATTATTTCTCTCTTGTAAATATCCAAATTTGTATTTAAATAAGCTCCATTTTCTGTTTAGGAACTTTCTAAAAATAATTGCAGTGGGGAGGGTGCTTGATGAGGGACTGAGAGATGTTACATTTGGTAAATGATCTCTTGAAGATTCTGCATTTTCTTTATAATCATGTTGGCCATTTACTATAATTTTATAGTAATGTTCCTGGTTTAATGATAATTTTAATAGCCATTTTTCAATTTGGACTCTGCTAGATATGTTTATCCCCTTAGATTAACTACTAATTATTTCAATGATAGGATTCCAGTTATACTGTCTATGGACACACCATACAAATTAAACTACTCATTGCTTTTGGAAAAAAAACACCCCAAGTTATTAATGTGTTCATTTCTGAGTCATTGTTTATTTCCCTTCATTATAAAAGATTTATGAGATTCATTAGATTGTGGTAATTATCATTTTAGACTCATAAGTTTTTTATTTATGCAAGCTTTGCTGGTGATGAAGTACACTGCTACTTACAAGTCAGATTTGATAAGTAGTAAATGCAGGATAATGAAACCAGTCAAAATATGTTTAGAGGACAACAAAATGTGTTTTGCTATATCCATAGAAACACCTTAGCTTGGCATTACAAAACTGAATTGTCTCTTAAGAAGAAAGAGAATCTCTTGGAACTATTACTGTAGTATTTCTTACTGCAGAAGAAATATAATAGTCCTAAAAAAATAACATCTGTGCTAACACTGCATCATCTTCAGCATAACAATGAGATTGCCCAGTTTGACACATCACACAAGAAGATATTACATGGTGAGCTCCTGAACTAACCATTGGCCTTAACAACTCTCCAGCTGTCTCCCAACCCATTCACACCCTTGTCCCTCCTCTGCCTTCTGCTTGGTGATGTAGTTCTACCTGGCAGTGTAGTTCCAGCCAAAGCCACCAGTTTACCTTTGAGCTTACAGTGCAAAGTGCTCCTTGGAGCTCACCACCCACATCAGTTTCCAAAGATTTTAGCATGCCAGTGTGAAATCGTAATTTCCATACATCTGTGCCTCTGCCACCTCTTTTGAACGATGAAGTTAAATCATTAAGAAGTCATCAAATGATTTAAATCTGTCCTGTATTACTTTATCAGGAGCTATGGTTTGAATTTTCCCCACTGTCCTTCCTCTGGTTATTCCAAAGTACTCATTACTAATATTACACAAAGATGAACACAGAACACTTTTTCATTGTCAGTTTGAATTTGTCAATGACAAATTTAAAACATTAGACAAACAAGCAAACAACAACAGCAATAAAAACCCAACAACAACAAAAAAAAAGAAACAGGCAGGAAACATATATGTAGTTAGAAGGGACTAATTTAGTCTTAAAATTAAATACAAAATGTATCTTAGTTTTGGAATTTAAAGTGGGGCCACTTTCTTCCTTTGTAAGCATAAGTTTTATATCTAAAACAGATTTTGGGAATATCTTGCTCTTGAAAACTACCTTAAGATACCAGAGGGATATTTTGATGAAAAGATAATAAAACAGAAATATTCTTTCTACTGGGATTTCAGAATTATTAATTATTCCATTCACTTATTTTGAAAAGATTTGAACTAAAATAAAATAACAACCAGGGTGTCTTTGAGCTAGGAAAAGCGACATTTTTACAGCCTAGTAAGTTGCAGTTGAGGTATTTTTTAAATTAATGTGAGTCAAACTAATCAGTAGGGAAGTTAAATTCTTATAAAGACAATTTGGCAAAGAGTTTACAGCTCCGGCAGCAGGGGAAAAAAACCCCAAATTTTATCTTCCAGTTAATTGTCTTGAGTTACAGTCTGTGTGTAGCTGACATTTATTGTTTGGCAGACCAGAAATGTGCAATATTTATCATTATTCTTTAGATTTAAAACTATAGTTGACACCAAGCACACTACCTGAGAGATCATGGAAGAAAATAATATCATAAAACATCAAAGAATATATTCATGTTAGAACACGTTAGATATAACTATATTAAGATTTTTTTTTTTTAAATGGCAGTGTAAACCGATGTCAAATGTAACAGATTGATTCAGGGGTTCGTATTATGCAGATATACTCTCGTGTCTTATTTCCTAAATTGCTCCCTAATTTTGTCTTTGTGGTTTTTTGGAGGGCCTGGGACCTTAGAGCTAAGACGTGCACTGCAGCTCCCACAGCTCCACAGGACACTCTGTGCCAGGTGAGCAGCACAATTTCCATTCACCCCATGGGTCCTTCAGCTTCTCTGGCAGTGAACTAAACCAAAGCAAAATCAAAGTACCCTGTATCTATCCTGGTGCAATAGTGAAGGCAGCTGTGATCTGCTCATGTATATAATACACATATAAGCACTCCTTTGGCTCTCAGAATACATGGCAGCAGCAAATGCAGAGCAGCAGGATCAGGGGGTGGTTGTGGCTGTGGCTGCTCTCTCCCAAAGTAGTTGTTAACATATGAAGCCCTGCTTCTCTGGAAATGGTTCAACATCTGCCTGGCAAAGGGATTTGCAAATGGACTCCTTTCTTGCTCTGCCTGTGTGTGCAGATTTTCTTCCTTTCTTGAACTATCTTGTTGTTGGCCCATGGGCAATTTCTTTCTTTTGCTTTTCTGATTCTTCTCCCTATTCTGCTGGGGGAATGAGTGAGTGAGTGAGTGGGTGGGTGATGCTTAGCTGCCTTCTGTGATTAACCCACACCACCTGTGAATATCAGTGTAGACATAACTCGACAGATATTGATTAGTTTAATACTAATTGCTTTGATGATGGACCATTGATCACCTTTTTAGTTTTCTTTGTTCACTTGGTGGAAAAACAGAACAGCAAAACCCATAAGGTATTATTTGCATAATTCAGATTTTTGCTTTTTAAGTCTGAAACCAACCTTCCTGAAGTGAACAAGTAACAAATTGACTGGTTTGAAGAACAAAAAGTGAGAAGTCAAAATTCCTCTTCATGCTTTACCAGTAATTTAGAAGGCAAGGCTACAAGGTAGGGATGTTTTCACTTGATATAGTGTATAGTTGTATTTGTAGATCATGTACTTCATTTTTAATTAAACATACTATAACCCTGTTGGGAAAGTTGAGCTTTAATTGCATATGAAAGTTACTGAAATGAAGTTCAGGATTTCACTCTTGATGAGGTAATAACACAGTTTTCTGGAATTTGCATATTTTTGCCATTGACCTCCCTGAAAATTACAACAGAAACATGAGGAAAATATATTCATAATGATGCAAATAGGAGAAGTAAAGCAATTTCTACATAAAAAGTATTTTGAATTCAACAGGGGTTGTGTTAAAATAACCCTTGTTTTATCACTCTGCTGTTCTTATCCAAGGAGACTTTGGGAATCTTGTTAGATATGAACAAAAATGATTGAATTTTGCAAATGAGATCACTCACGTTCTGAGGAGAGAGGAAGGCTAAAACTAATCCATCTAACATGGACTTTCCTCATTTACTTGACAAATGAACTTTTAACATTAATTCAGAGGATAGTTCAAAGTTAGGTTAATATGTCTTAGAAAAGTCATGAATTCTCAAAAATATGTGAACTCATTTGCTGCTCCATAGTTCTATATGAGAAGTTGGGATTTTTTTTTCTCTATGAACATTGGTTATTTTGTATATGCATGTATATATGCATATATGAAAACACGTATGAAATGTAAATTTCTCATTCTACATAACTTTAGTAGTTTTTTGCTTAAAGCATATTATTTGAACAAATAAAATTATAGACATATTGTCCATGATAACAGTAACCCCCTCCTTGTTTTATTGCATGTTTCTATATTAAAAAATTCTGCTCTGTTTTGCCACAGTTTAACTTTCTTTTAAAATGAACTATTTAAAATTGCGGAAGATTTATTCTTCAAGAAAATTCGGTGCATTTAAACAGAGATAACTCTATCATATTAAAAAAAAAATGCAAGGATGAATAAAACCAGTTATGTTTGCCATATACATAAAGCATTAGCATAGAGAGTTTTAAACAGTTTTAGCATCTTTATGCCATGAAACAAGGACTAAAAGAAAACCCTTTTGTTAGATTTTAAAAAATCCCAAACACCTGAATTTAAATACCATAGCATAATATCAGCTACCACAACTGCAAAGATATTCACTAGATTTTGAAAGTAGTATTTTCAAGTATATCTGAAATAAGAGAATATTTTATTCTCCTAACCCCTTAAATGGGGAGGAGGAAAACTCAGACACAGATGGAGACCTGAAGTCATACTAAAATAACACAGAGCTGGGGAAGTAGTTCAGAAAAAATATTTTCCTGCATTGGTCCTGCACCAATGGAAGTATGGAGGTAATAAAACTCAAATCGATGGCAGCTAGGGTTTTGAACAGTGACCAGAGTATGCAGAGGTTAGAGAAAGAGCTGGAGAATGCAAGTTTATACCAAAACTGCGGCAGGAAGCCTCAGCAGCAGGGAATGAACATGAGAGACAGCAATGGTATCTAAGGATAGACACCTGTTTTTTCAAGCAAGTGCAATGGAGTCACTCATTTCCAAGATCTGAAATCAATCTGCTGATGCTCTCAAGCACCTGGAAACCATTTAGCTGTGTGGCAATGTGCCTGACCTAGAAGCAGTATTGAGGAACAGGACATAGAGAGTAAGATTTGTCAGTGCACCCTTTTGTACTCCTTGCTCTGTGTGGCTGATCATTGGCTTGGAGCACAAGCAGAATCAACTAGACTAACTGCAAAAGACTTTATAAGCAAAGTCCAAAAAAGTCATTCTGAAAGATACCTTGACATTCATCTCTCACTCACAAAATTAGGAAACATATTGGTGATAATTTTAAAACATCTGCAGAAACTATTACTGTCCCATGGTCATTTGTCCCATGAGTGAAGCCTTTAAATGTCTGCTTCTGTGCACATGTAGCTGAAACTACAATTAAAATAGATAAAAATACTGTTATTGATTTGACATTGAGATGGATTCAAGTTGTGTCGTACAGCTGATGCATACAACTCAGCCATAGGCACAGGAATGCTAGCAGACAGAGGAGACTAATCTGTGAGGACATAGCTTCTTCAATTTTGACAGTTTACTCATGAAAAGGCAACTATTTGTACCACCAGATCAAGTAGCTGCAACCTTAATTGTGAAAATACCATCAAAAAAAATCACATGATGTTATGTTTGTTTCTGATTTGGGTTTTTTCCCAAATATGCAAAAGAAAGAAGGGTTTATGACAAAATGCTTTATTCATATTGCAAAGTCAAGAGCTTGAGTGAGGAAAAAGCTTCACAACCTGCCCAGCCTTTAACCCCATAGCAATAGGCAAAAGAGGATGAAGGAGCTGAACATATGTAAAAGTCTCAAAGATGGTATCTAGAGAAGTAAGGAGAAGTTCTAGTGAGTTTAAGCAAGTTCGGCAATGCTAATTTTTTCCAGGAGGAACCAAGTTTCATTAAGTGCACAAAGCAGAAGGATTACTGTATAGCAAGGGCTATTGCTCCTTATAGAATTTCCAGTTAATTATTTGCCAAGATTGGAAAATTTGCACCTAAGAATAGATGAGGAATTTTTGTAACTAAAGCCACTGAATTATGTTCTGATAAACTGCCTCTATATCAATTTCAGATTTTGTGGATGATGCTGTAGATTTCTAATGACTATTTCATTCTTTGAGTGATGTAGTAGATCCAGGAAGAGAATTTATATTCCTTGTTTCCTGATAGAAAATCTTTTGAAAAATGAAGACTGCTATACTATGGCTCTCTATTCCTACAATTTCATATTTGTAAAAAGGGAGAAACATGCTCTGAATAAAAGTTAGTAACTATGAGTCACTAGTAGGGTAACAATATTGTACAATAAAAAGACAAGTAAAACAAAACAGTTCTGTAAAAGATAAAGACCAGGACTATCTTTTGAGCAGGGAGAGAGTAGCATGGTCATGAATATTCTGTGATTGCATGAGCATGTTCCCTGTTAATTGATGTATCAAATGAAGAAGGGCTTGGGAACAAACTACATCACTACAACCAGAGGTTACACAAAAATATTTTTATATTTTTATATCTTGTTTTAAAAATTTATTATTTCAGTTACAGGTTATCTACTTTGAAATACTCATGAGCACTAGCAAAAAAAAAGTGCAGATAATTCATATATGGATATATAATAGTAGAGACACTTCAGACATTCACACAGGTCTGAAATGCTGCCAAATCGATGAACTTAACTAGGAAATATTCAGACCTGCTGAGAAATATTGGTAAAGTTAAGTGCATATCAAAGCATGATCAGGTAACAGGTTACGATTCCTGGTTCACTGAGGCCTGAACTCTGAATTTATAAATTTCCCCTTGGAAAATCGATTTTTTTAGACAAAATAAGATGCTGATGGCTAACTTTTGATCATGCCTGATTTTGTGAAGCTTGAAGGATTTCATCCTATGTGTGACATTTAACAGGGAGTTGTTATTTTTCTCTGTGATTACTCTTTGTTCCTGCAAACTCCCCATTGGAAGTAATCCCGGAACAAACCCTCTCCCAAATTTTTGTCTTTGCATTTGATATGCATCCCATAAGAACTATAATTTAATTTTTTTAATATTGTTAATAAAGTTCTTAGGATAATCAGGAATTTTATTTAGACATGGAAGGCTGAGTAGGACACTCTCCTGTTCATTATTTGAATGGATACGTTCTGTGGGATTTCCATTCCTTTACCAGAGCTCTTTGCACATTCTGCATTCTGAAAGTTCAAATAACCACAATAAGCAAAAAAAATTTATCTTTAGTGGAGTGGTTGTTAGGTACTTATACAACAACTCCACTTGTATGAATTTTATTGCCCTTACTTTTTTACTCTCTTTGCCTTTGGCAGTCTCCTGATTGATTTTATGACCTGCTGTCATACAGTATAAAATTGGTGAACTTAATTTAGTCTTTGACCCCATGCTTTATGTTTCTGTACATTGTAAAACTTAACTTTGTGAAAACCAAAAATGCCTGTCTGTTTCTTTAGTTAATAACTTCAGTTATAAAAACATTAAATAATTATTTTCTAGGTTGTTCTTTTATGGGCAAGTTTTAAACTTGGTTTTACTAAAGAAATAAACAAACCAAAGCAAAAAAACCCATAGAAACAAAACAAGCAAACAAAATAGAACAAACCAAAACCCAAAGTAAATCAAATCTCAGACTCCAGCATCCTATGACTGACAATTAGGTTGTATGGGAAGGTCCAGCACAGGGCTTCATTTTGCATCACAAATCAAAAGAATAAGAAAAACTGGAAGCATCAAATTAAAGATCAGATTTAGAGAATCAGTCTCATGTTCTGCATCTCATTAAATCCCCTTCAAAAGTACTCAAGAGAGTGAGAAATGTCAAGAATTCATCCTGGTATTAGAGACTATTCTTTAATATTGGAAAACTCAAATTAAGGTCCATCATTCAGTGATGGTTTATATCTCTCACATGGACATAACAAATGCCTCAAGGTATTTTTTTTTTCTTAACAGCTTCATGTCAAAAAGCTGTAAAAAGAAGAAAGCTGTAAAAAGAATTTTCCTACAACTTGTATATCTCATAGTTGTAACGAAGATAACTCTGTGGATCTTAAGAGTTCAGGACAAAAACAAGCTTATTGTCAAATATCATTGGTATTTATTTTTTGTTCAATTATTTATGGAGACTCCTTTTTTCAATAACACTGTGTTCCTGTGCCAATTTTTTCCTTCCTCACTAATCCAACAGAATTTGTAGAAGTGCCCATACCCACACTCAAAAACACACACAGAGGGAAAAGTACTGGTTAGTTTCCTGAAAACCAGAGATAGTTTAGGATACTTCAACCCTATTAATACTTCCTGTTTAACAAGCAAATTTTACAAAAACAAATTTTAACAAAAAATTCTAACTTTAAGAGGTTAATACTTTGTATCCATCTACTGGCATAGACACACAAATATGCATAAACAGAAATCCGTGCTTCAGAGGACCAGTTCCTTATGAACTTATGTCTTATCGGCAGCTTAATGTTTCTTCCTAAGCTTTTCTTCATGCTTAAATGAATTCTTCATCTTTTTCTTCTTAATCAGGTGCATGATTTTTACCATTCTGTAAAAATAAAAGAGTCTGGGTAAAACCACATGACAAGATTTAGTCCTTTTAGATAACCCAGTATGAAGTCGAAACACATAAACATTTTAAATTGTTGGTTTTGTTTTGGTTTTTTTCCTAGTTTTGTACTCTGAGTTTTTGAGTTGAATAGAAATTCAAATTTATTTTTATAAACTTGGGGAGAAATCTAGATTTTAACTGTCACTAAGTGATGTAACATATAGAAGTGACTTGTTCTGAAGATGTAAACGGGTACATATTCATATACTGTATCTAGAAGACAGGTAATAGCAAAAGATAAAAAAAGATAAATGGAAACATGTCTATCTTGATAGAAATCCATTAATTAAGTACTCAGTTACAGTTTTGAGCACAAACTTAAACACTCTGTAATATAATCCATGCTGTAAATTCTCATAATCAAAACTTGCATTGTTGTACTTTAAGAACATTTGAGAAAGGTAAAAAGGCAGGAATCATATTTAACTCAGTGATGGGAGGAGTGTATCTGGTAAAAACGTGTGATGATACATATATTTTCCTTCCCTTAGTGCTTAATAAAATCGAGTGTCAGTTACATTTTCTGTGGGCTCGAAATGCTGAACCTGAAACAGGCAGGGCTCTGCAGAATTGGTGAGATCTTTATCAGGATGAATATCCCAGTTAGCGGTCAGTTCAGCTGTTTCTATGGTTACAGATTAATTCAGTGGCTGGAAAGGCAACCTTCAGTACATATATTTCTTGAACTGGGAACATAAATCAAAGTCAAACATCTTGAGGGACAGCTACGTTTGGCTGTGGTGTAACAAGTTTTCAACATCTACTATTTCTGAACTGATACTTAATGAGCAACTTTCACATTCAGGAAAAAAAA
>VZSR01001685.1:600677-764510 GCA_013398615.1 Brachypodius melanocephalos | reverse complement strand
AGTATACATTTTATATAGGTTTTAATACAGAAAAGTGATACATGATACACGATGGAGATGTGATACTTCCTGGAGCCTTATAAAAGGTTTTTGCCATGAGTTGAACTGGTCTTCATATTACAAAAAGCAAATGAAAAATAGGCAGGTGTGTCTTAAGAAGACAGTTAGGAGTTAGAGTGTGATGACTAGAGTGCATTAACTTGCACTTTGGAGCTAAAGAAGGACTGTGTAAATGTGAAGTAAATAGGTTGTCTCTTATCTCATATAGAAGTGACTAAAGTAATTAACAATTTCATAAAGAAAGAGAATGATGCACTGCATCTTTCCCACATAGCTCCCTATGGCAAATATCTTCATGACCTTTCTTAGAGAGTAAAATCCAGTCTGCCCAAATCTTGCCTGTACTTACATGCTTAACACTTTCTATGTCCCAGATGGTTAATCCACATTGCTGATTTTCCAGGTTTCCAGGTTTGTACTCAGATATAGTACAAGTAGAGGTACAAGACAGAAATACAGTACATTTCATGGCTATATCAAAGTCCATGTCATGAATTCAATTGATCTTAGAATTATGTTGGGCAGACGAAAACGGGGAAAGAGATACAGGAAAAAAAAAAAAAGAGACAGAGATATATGAAATGAAAAAGAATATAGCAGCTATATCATGATTGCTAAACTGCATTCCTGAAATGGTTTAGAAAAAGCAGACTTGTATTCCTGTCTGTACAGACCCTTATCCTATAGCAGGAGAGGTAAAAAGTGGCAACGTGGCCAGACCATTCTTTGAAATGTGTATTATATTATAACACAGTTGAAAATAATAGATAGCAGTTTTTTGCTTCATCCTTACTGGAAAAGAGAGACACTCACCTTAAGCAAGGTTGAATAAAGTCCCTAAAAGAGTTTTGTGGCTCTCATCGATCTCTATGTAGACGAAAGAGAACATAAATGGCTACGTGACTAAATTTCAGCGAGGCAAAACCTGAATTCAATATCAATGTGAAACAAGAGTATCTTATTCCAGAATAAAATTTTATGCTGAACTTATTTTTATTTTAAACTGGTTTTGTTTATTTTTAATTTTTTTTAAATTACCAATATATTTATGTGACTTTACAGCATCACATATAGGGACAGTAACACATTCTCATTCATCACAAAGTATTAAAAAAATTTAGAACTATGACTGTTGAGTCTAACCAGTTCAGACCAAGTCCTGAAAACTTCCTAGATGTGATGGCAAGTTAACAGAAATTGGTCTTTCTAAATCCAGAAGCCATAATAAAACATTGTAGTTAGGCCAGTGTTCAAGTGTTTAAAAATGAATGAGAAATCTGTTTCTCTTTAACACGAGTGATTGCTCATTTATTCTGCTCTAGTCAGTGCAAATCTTGGATATGGCAATAACATAACACGTAAGTTTTCTGGAGCAGAGACTCTGGTGAGCAGAACTGGTGTGGCAGAAGGAAGTAACACTGTTCATCAATTGATCAATTGCTTCAGTCACAATTGGTATTTTAGTTGGTAACAGAACCAAGAAAAATGTGCTTTCATTGAGAGTGTTTTGTAAAATACATTTAGGCAATTAGAAGAAATGCACAATTGAAGGTGCTTGCACCTAGAAGAAGAAAGAAGTGTAAAAAAATTAGGAAAGGAAAATACTGTAAAAATCCTTTATTTTTATGTGCTCACAGCTAAAATACACTCAGAGATATGTCAACAATACCTTTTTCTTCAAATCGAAGAAGTTTCATTAGTGTTAAAGGTAATGATCTTTAAGGAGAATGAGCTACATGAAATAGGAAACATTGCAAAATTAGTTACAAACCAGATTTTACCTGGGTGAATCATTAATTCAAATCATGTTAATTGTAAGTTCATACTAGTTTTTAATTAAATAACTATTCACCAAAATAGTTAACCACTTTTTTTTCTGGTGACTACTGTGATCATTACAAATTAAAAACTTTTTTTTTTTTCTTGATGTTATTACTTTTTAGCAATGTTAAGTTCTGGAAAAAGATATTTTCAGACATGACTTACCAAAAGATTCCTTGACACATGAATTTGCATTACGGGTTAATGTTAACATCTTTTTACTCTATTGTATATATTTGCATCCCCAAATTAGAGGTAATTATTTGGAGAAGAATATGAATTAATTATGAAAATACATTGCAATTTATGCATTTAAAAATTATATTAACATATTCTGTCTCTCTCTTAGCCTTAATATATACAACTGGAGGGTACATCTTAGTGCTTTCCATATAGTATTTGAAATTACTGGGTTCCTACACATGGGTGCATTCAGGTTCTAATGATACTGAGTCCAGACTTCTTACAAGAGCAGATACATTGAAAAATGAACCACTTATAAGCTCAATGATACCTATGTTCTTCTTGACACTGGTTTTAGATGAACTCCCTTGCAAGTAATTTTGTCCAAAATGAAGGTAATATGGTTTGAGCAATTGTTCTAACCTGGACTGAAGAAGGATTACACTATATGGTTCAAGTTTCAATCTCCTTTTCCACCATTCTTGTAAAGATTTCAGGTTGTTAAACACTGAAGTCCAGAGAAAGACATATTGACTTAATAGGACCACAGGGCTGAAAGATCATGTGTCTTTGAGTCTAGGTGAAGCATGACAATTTAATTGACTCTGCCTTTAAAACACAAAACAAGAAAATTAACCAAACCAAACAAAACAAAAAAGAAACTGAAAAAAGCCACCAACCTTTTCTATTGTGCCACTGTTGAAGATGAGGCAGTGGAGCTGGTTAAATCTAGTCTGACCATCAGTGGCAGATTTTACCCTAATTGTTTAGGAATGTTATGACATCCAGGCAGGATGTAAACCTGTGTACTCTCTCCTGAAGGTCAGAGGATATTTGTTTCTAAATACAAAGGCTTGATCAACCTTGTAACTGGAGCCACTAATACTTTTTTATAAGTTAATAGAACAAAATAATAGGAGATGTCTAGATTCATTGCCATTAACACAGAAATCGAAGGTTGTTATTTCCCTCTGCATGGTGAAACCTCATTAATCCTTGGAGAATAACTTAATCCTGGCTTCCTTCTCCCAGATAAAGAGGAAGAACAAGAATGAACGATTTCCTCATTAATATTGAGCTTTCTCTCTTTGTGGTTGATTCCCTGTTCATTTCAGAAGTTTCAGTCAATGTTTACTTCATGTAAAATTCCCCATGGAGAAGTGGCGACCACTTTGTCACACTAAAGGCAAACATTTCTTGCTGTCACATCTTTTGCACCGCTTTATTGGAGGGTTTACTTTATGGAACATGTTTGCTTTACCAACACTTTCAGGCAAGGTGTAAAACATGATAATAATGAGGGAAAGACAGGTACTAGGTTACTCTCTGTAACTGAATTGATTATGGACACGTTTGGAACCAGGACTTTAGGAGTCAGAATAGGTTTCACGGGAGTGCACTAGGACTTAGGCACCAACTCAGATTCCAGAGTCTCCTGATTCTTTTTCTGGGGCTTTGATGTCAGACACAAGGCACTACACCTTACTCTCTCTCTGGCAATAACATCAAGTTAATGCCATCACTGACTTTGTGCCATCACTGTAACGATTGTTGGAACCATAGCTCTATTAATTTCTTACAGAGACTACGAAAGTTTACTTAGTTTTTCTTGACATTGTTTATTATTGACTCTCATTCTTATCTGAGCTTATGGATAATGAATTTATTAGTGATACATTCATTTAAAATTATTTTTCAGACTAGTTTAGCATGCCAGTGAATTCACTGTGACAGTGAACATCTAGCCAACCTAGAAAATGAACAAGTCTTTCACAGATTACAAGGGCAGGGCAGAAATACTGACGAGCTTATAGCTGACTATGAATTTTGCCATTTGTTCTTTCTTAGGTGAATGATTGATTAACTGAGCAATACATGATTAGTGGCTTGCCTTGCTACTGTACTGTACAAGTTGTTCTGGAGTGTGCTCTTCACAGTTGCTCTTCTGTGTGCTTAACAAATCAAACAGTGGGACATCCAGTTCTGTGTCATCCATGCAACCTCTGGGATCTCTCTCAACTTACTGATCTCTCTAGTCTGTAGGGCTGTGGTTGAAAAAATCTGAGCAAAAGTAGGGGTTTGTCTGTCTGTATTATGATCATATTATTATCTCCTTCCTCCATCCCTCCCCACTTCTTCCCCTCCTTCTCTCCTTGCTTCTCTCTTATTCTCCCCTCCCTGTAAATCAGAACATTTTCTTTTAAACTTTTCTCTTGAGATTATAAATTGTTGTTATTACTTTTGTTATTATTATTATAATTTCATTATCCAGGAACAGATATTCCAACAGGGAAAATTTCACTTGATGCTTGAGGTTTGAAGAAACCATTGAAATTATAGTGGGAGATATTAGGAAACTTAACTTATAGCTTCAGAATCACAGCATGGTTGAGGAAAGAACTGCAGAAGAAGGAAGCTCTGAATTTCATCTTGTCCAACCCACATGCTCAAACAATATCTCCCAGACCCTGTTTCCCAGGACCACATCCGGGTCCTTTTGAGTATCTCCACGACTCCCTGAGCAAGCTGTGCCAGAGCTCAGTCATTCTTACAATAAAGCAGTGCTTCCCAATGTTCAGAGAGAACCTTCTGAGTAACAGTTTGTGCCTGTTGTCTCTTCCCTGCCACTGGCAACTCCCGAAAGGAACCTGGCTCCATCCTCTTGGCACCCTCCCTTTCAGATATTTACAAATCTTCAAGAGTTCCCTTCTGACCACTCCCTTCTCTGGGCTGAACAATCCCACATCTCTCGGGCTTTCCTAGGATGCCCTTAATCATCACTGTGGCCCTTCTTTGGACTCTCTCCACTAAGTCCATGCTTCCCTTGTACTGAAGAGCTCAGAACTGGGCACAGCACTCCTGGTGTGGCCTCAGCAGCACCAGCTAAAGAATCCTAGGACTCATCACACCCACATAAGCAATCCTAGAACTACAACGTGAAAACATGCAAGACTTGTCACGACTCTAATCCTTCTCCTTGAGAAAAGCAGGTTTATAGACAAGATCATAAAGTATTTTTAAATTCTCATGTTGGTTAAACAAGGTACGATCGAATGTTTAACAGACATAAGCAATAAAGTGAAATTTCTAGGTTAGATTTGTAAATGATTCACAGAAGATCTTTCTAAACTTTTGCTATTTAGTTATTATGTGAAAACTAATATCATCATCATTCATTCTTAAAAACTGCTGTTTCTATTAATAAGAATTTAATGATATTACCTGTCAATATTTTTTGTTAAAAGTTAAGAAAGTTGCAGTTGTTATTTTATAAGGAGGAAAAAATGTTCAAGAGGTGTTTTTTTCTTTCTTCTACAGCTACATTTTTAAAAATATAATTTGAGAAAAGAAATGTAAACCTCCCCCTTTCTCTTTCTCTCATGTTTTTTTTCTGTATAGTCGGAAGCCTGAGCTTAATGTACAACCTATGGACTGGTCAGAGGGGAAACATATTTTTTATTGGGAGAAGACTAGAGTATATTTAATTAAGTGTACTTGTATAGAGACAGAAGGGGAATTATATTACTGGGTCAGATAGTTCCCAAGTGTACTTTGATTACAGCTCTAAAACATTATATTTTTTTATGCTGGCATTGGACCAATTAAAATATTGCCAGTAAAAAGCTATGAGCTAGAAAAGAAACTCTAAAAATAACATCTTGTTAGTGCACATATCTGCTTTCTGTGTAGGTTCTGCTTCAGGGTTTTACTGCTGTCAATACTGCTGACAAAAAGCTGTAAAACCACAAGCTGTGCTCTATTCTGCCTTGTGCATCATCAACAAAATTGACAGTTAACACTGATTTTGAAGTCTGTATTACTGATGGGTAAAAATGTATATTAACGAATATTGAATTGCAAGACAGCCTGCAGTCCTGTGCTGGAAACAAAAGGGATGGGAAGAAAACACACACAACACAGAATGAAAACTACTGTTGCATAATGACTTGAAAATAGAATTAAGCTTTTGCCTCAATGGCTTTTTAAAAGATCTTCTATGTGTGATAGTTAATGGTTCTGTCTTCCTATAAGCCAGAGTGATGAATACAATGATTTGGGAAAGCAATGACCCTCTTTTTCCCTTAGCCATATTTCTTTTCTTGGCACATTGATACACCGTGAACCACAGCTAAGAGCAGAGCAGTTTATCACTAAGTTTACATAGTAAATGCCTCCAAAAGACAGCTGCTGGTTCACATATCTTTGCAACTAATTCAAAATGTCTGTCAGATGTAGGCAGTTTGTACTCCCTCACAGGCAATTTCATGGATAAATGTCAGAAGATGGGAGCCAAACTGAGTTCATGTAGCACAAATATTTATGTAATTTGTTCATTGTTCTTCAGTTTTACCTCTTAATCAGACTCTGGTACCTGACACAGGCCAACACTGCACTCAGAACTTGAGGAGAGGCAGCACCAATGCTGAGATAGAGTGGGATAGCCACTCCTTTTGACCAGTCAGTTGTGTTCTGCTTAAAGCACCCCAGGATACTTTTGGCCCTCTTGGCTGCCAGGGAACATCATTAGTTCATATCGAACTTCACAGCAAATAAACCTCTCAGATCCCTTCCTGCAGAGCTTCATTTCAGCCTCTTGCCCCCAGTCCATACATGCACCCAGGCACAAAGCATTTTACTGTCCCAAGTATAGAATCCAGTATTGGTCTTTGCTCAGTTTCATGTGATTGGTGTTTACCCATTACTCTAATTATCACTGTCCCTCTCTAAGGCCTCTCTGTTCTCAAGGGAATCAATGACTCCTCCTAATTTGTTATCTTCAGCAAACTCTGTGTGACCTAATTCCTGTGTCCAGGTCATTAACAGAAACATTGAAGAGAATTTTCTCTCAAATTGAGCCCTGAGGGAACACCACTTGTGACTGGCTGCCATTTAGATGTTGCCTCCATTACTGCATCACTTTGAGCCCATCATTTCAGCCAATTGTTCACCTACCATATAGTGTGCCTGTTCAGCTATGTGCTGGACACCTTTTCCATAAAGATGTGAGAAATGGTATCAAAACTTTTTCTGAAATCCAAAAAAGCATGCCTACTGCCTTCCCTTAATTCACTAAGGAAGTATCCTTGTCATAGTTTAATAAGTTTTTGATTCATGAATCCATGTTGGCTTTGAGCAATCACTGCATGGTCTTTCAAGGGTTTTTCATTAACTCCCAGGATAATCTTTTTTAGAATTTTACAAAACCCAAAAGCAAAATTGTCAAGCCTATAATTAGCAGGGTCTTCTTCCTTGCCCTTTTTAAAACTGGAAAAATGTTTGCCATTTTCCAGTCACCTAGAACTTCTCTAGATTCCTAAGACTGTTGATAGATAACTACAGTAGGTCTTGAGATAGGATCAGTGCACTATTTAATTACCCTGGGATAAATCCCACCAGGTCCCATAGACTTATGTGCATTCCAGCACAAACTGTGTTACAGCAGCAAACTGTATACCAATTCAAAGTCATCTGAGAGCTCATCAGTCAGGGTCACTCATGGTGTTCCCAGGCCTCCCAGAGCCTCAAGGGCCCAAGATTGGTGTTAAAGACAGAACAGAAGAAGGCAATAAATATTTATGATTTATCTTCACCTATATTCCTGCAGTGATCTGCCCCACAAAGTAATAAATCAATGTTTCTTTAGACCTCCTTTTGTTGTCAATGTACCTAAAACCTTCATTTGTTGTCCACTAGTATATTGGCCAGCTTTAATTCCTACTGAGCTTTGGCTATATGAATTCTCTTCCAACAGTGGTTAACAGCATCTCTAGAGTCCTACTGCATGGCCTGACCTTGTTGCAGGAATCAGTATACTTTCTTTTCCTGACAGGGTTCTAAAGGATGCCACTATTCAGACAAGCCAGCCTTCTGCCTCTGTTACTTGACTTGGGATTGCCTATTCCTCCACTGTTAAATGGAGGTTAACAATGCTTTGGGATTGCCTATTCCTCCACTGTTAAATGATATTTCTTAAAAACTGACTAACATCTGTGGACCCCATTTCACTCAAAACTCAGATTTCCATGTAAATTCACGAAGCAGTATTTTGAGCAGCCTAAAGTCTACTTTTCCAAGACGCAGTATAGTAACTCTATAGAGATTTTTTTTTTTTTAAGTTTTGCTGAGAGAGTACATATTGCAGTCCAAAGGAATTCAGCCTATTGATACTAAAAATACTGGAACAATGTCAGATGAAAAAATCTTGTCAGTGAAGTGGATATATTATTCCATTACAGAACAGTGAATATAAAGACATCAGCATGATTTGCCTTAAATGTTTCCATTAACACTACCTTGCTTGTCCCACCACAGGTGTTCACACCTTAAGCCAGCTGGGGATAAGCGGATTATTTCATTAATATATCTGTGAAATAAGTTTATAATGTTTACAGTTTTTGTCTTCCTCAGTAGCTGTCTTCTCAGCATGTCTCATATTAACTCCCAAAAGCATACCTCTGTTTCATTAATTTTCCTGCATTGATTAGCAATATACAGTTTCTAAAGCTAGGAATGGAGATTTTTCTCAATTCTACACAGTTGTAGAGGAAGTACAGCTAATTGCATTGTTCTCCTACTGTTTCACTGGCACATTAGAGAAGATCTATCTGTAGACAAACTTGAAAACACTGCAGAAATATTAAGAGAATGAAAAATCTAGGGGTATATTTCAGAAACTAGAATGTACAGCTCTGCCGATGATTTCACTTAAGATCTAACTTGAAGAAGACAGATAACAGGAATATAACATATAATATTTATAACATTTCTGTAACTTGAAGTCAAGTTTTGGACTCCAAAAGGATAACTTAAAGAAAGATAACAGTCGTAAAAAAAAAAAAAAGTAGAAAAAAGCAGCAGAGAAAGAACTGAGGATCACAGTGGACAAAAGGCTGTCCATGAGCCAGCAGTACCTTATGGCCAAAGGCCAATGGTTTCCTGAAGTTGTTTGGGAAAAACACTGCCAATAGGTCAAGGGAGGTGAGTCTTCCCCTCTGCTTAACCCTGGTGAGGCACATCTGGAGTTCTGTGTCCAGTTCTGGGCTTCAGTGCAAGAGAGACAGGAAGACCCTGGAGCAGCTCTAGCAGAGAGCTACAAAGTTTATCAAGGGACTTGAGCATCCCTCTTACAAGGAAAGAAACCCAGCCTGTTCAGCCTCCTGAAGAAACAATGGCAAGGGGACCTTACCAATGTCTATGAGAATCTGAAGGGAGGATGTCAGGAGAGTGGAGCCAGGCTGTTCTTGGTGATGTCAAGCAATGGGACAAGAGGCAAGATTCTCATGCACAGGAAGTTCTACCCAAATTCAAGGAAGAATTTCTTTACTGTTCAGGTGACCATGCACTGGAACAGGCTGCCCAGAGAGAATCTCTCACTGGGGGTATTCAAGAATTACCTGGACACAATCCTGTGCCATGTGCAGGGTCTAGGATGACCCTGCTTGAGCAGGGAGGTTGGACTGGATGACCCACTGTGGTCCCTTCCAACCAGATCCATTCAGTGATTCTATGTTAAAAAAGAAAGAATTTTCCTGCTATATGTTGTGGTTTAAAAGCAAAACAAGTGAGAGGCTCCAAGTCAGAAACACAATTTAATAATAAGAAAGGAAAAAAAAAAAAAAAGTAAAATAAAATAAAATAAATGCAATAATACCAAAAGACCACTGACAAGGTCAGAATACAACCCGAGCAGAGTGATGGAAACAGTCCAGATGAGGTGGTCTTCCTGAAGAAGTGATCCCGTAGAAAAAAAAAGGTCTGGTAGCTCTGGTCCTCTGGAAAGCCAGCAAGCAAAGGCTCCTGCACTGTCTAAAATCCCAGATTATATCCAGGTGAGAATGCCTGGCTCCTCCCCCTGGGCGGAGTATCTCACAATGGGAACATCAGTCACACTGATGGGTCCTGTATATCACTCATTAACTCCAGGAGGGAGTTATCTATAGTCATTAACAGAAGATAAGGAGAGGGCTGTGTTTGATAAGCCATTAACAGACAATGGCCCAGAGGGAGGGGTGGTGTTTGATAAGCCATTAACAGACGATGGCCCAGAGGGAGGGGGCCTGGAAAAACACTGCTCCAACAATTGGATTCAATGATTCATGAAGATGGTGATAGAATACTTTGTGCTAATCCTATACTACAACCCAGGACACTATAATATAGATCAACCTGTCTGATGAGCAGCATTTTTAACGCTCCTGGAATCAGTAATGAATGTCAATGGCATTTAGTGAGAGGAATTTTAACAGTGATTGATCCTTTATTTTGTTAATAGTCTAAACATTGTTACTGAACAAAGTGTGTTGTCTTCTCAAGTAGGTAGGAAGGTTTTCAGCTGAAATACAGTTGTTATAAATCCAGCATTATTAAAAACATGCATTTGATAATTTTTTAATACTTATGGCAAATTATGCCTCCCAAAAATGAATGAGTGGGAAGAGTAAAATTTAAAATAGTTGCATAGAGACTTTAGAAAACTCTGAAAAACCTACTCAACTTTTAGCTAGTATAGTTAGTCTGTAAAATAATGACAAAAATATAAAATTATATAGTAAGTCATTAAAAAGTTTCTTCCAGTCATAGTCATGATTTATTCAAATATAGCTTCCAATCTACCATTAACGGAGGATAAGACCCAAGCTGATAATAAAGAGACAGAATTCCATGTCCTCAGTACTAAACATGAAGCAAGATAGTAATTTTTTAAAAGTATAAAACCCAGTGTAGATATTGTCATAATAGTTTCTGGAGAAAACCATCTTCCTGTCATTTTTCTTGCGTGTTTCTAATTCTATTTCTATAGATTTCTGTAGATTTACTGTGTTTTTCAAACTGAGATTCCCACAGCACCTGCAACATTAGATACAGCAATACATTGACTCTGTCGATTTGAGTAAGTTTCTAGTTTTAATGGAAGAAAAAACCTCAGACTATGAAGGTCATTAATCCTTGCACTGCTGCTGGTCTGTTAAGGTAATACTTGACAAGATACTCCAGAGTCTTTGCCTTAATGATACCATTTAAAGAAGAGAAATAATATTACTCAAATCTGAAGTCACAGAATGATTTACCATGTATTTATGCTGTCCTGAGGAACGTTTACACCTCTACCTATCTGTTAGTGATCTGTGAACAGTCTGTTGATAATGAAACCAAGACAGCTACCTAGATGGTGGAGTTCTAACAGGAGTTCATGAAAATGTTCTGGCAGACACTAGAGGAGTTAACTACTTAGAAATTCTTGGAAGATATTTATGTAGATAGAAAGCATTTTAATTGTGGATAAACTGTTGTCTTTGTATGGTAAAAAGCATAAATTGGTGGTGTGTATTATACAAAGAATAAAACAATGGATATTTAACTTTTATGGAGGAGTGCAAGAAAATGCTTTTAACTCATCTGTGAGTGTTTTAGGATGAATATTCAGATTGGGATATTTGAGGAAAATACAGGTATGCAATGAAAAAATATCAACTCTGACACCATCTGTTAAGTAAAATAATTGCATCTGAGGTGAAATCAAAAGGTAGAGAAAAAAATATTTTTATATCAAGTTGCTATAGTATCAGTCACTAAGAACCAGGAAAGGGGAGGCTATAAAATGTCTCTCAAAAGATGAAAGGGCAGCGAAATAGCAAGGCATTATAAAGCAGTTACTCTTAGCATGTAATGAGATAGAAAATGGGAACTACACATCAAATATACATTTAAACACACATTAAATATACATTTAAACGTATTGCAAGAATATTAAGGAAAATTTAAAAACAACGTAAAAGAAAATGCAAGAAAAACCAAACCAAAAAACCCTAGTAAAATCCAATTTGCTCCTTTCACAGGGTAACTAAAGTAGTATTTTAAGACCATAAGCAGCAGAAGTGAAAATGTCATATAAAGCTTTTGACATGCCATCCTTCCACAGAAATGTTAATAACAACCCCCTATTCACATTCATTCGTGAAAAAATATGTTATAGGTTAAAACATTTCTACAGAAGGGGATGTTATATTTTGTATTCCAAGAAGGCCTCTAGCTCAATCCTTTGAAACATTTTTGTTAGCAGCCAGATTGATGAATTAAAAACAGCACTTAGACCATTCACATATGGTAAACAGATAGGTAGAAAAGCAAACGCTCTTCTGGACAGGATGAAAATCATTTTGATAGAGTGGGAGAAGATCTGAGATCAACAAGATAATATCCAATAAAAACAAGTGCAGAGTACTACTCTTTGAAAGGGAACAAACATAAAAGAAGGAATATCTGGCAGATGATTGCAAGCTTCATAGGAGTCAACAACCTGAGGCCCTACAAATGAAAAATAAACCGGTCTTTTGGGTTATGCTAGTAAGACTGTCAGACGGAAAATACTGGAAATAATACTTCTACTTGCTGTGAATATAATTCAAGATCAAATTAATAAATTTGGGGTTCAGGAGAAGGAAGACAGTTTTAAACCATCTCAAAACCAATATTATTTAGGCAGAGGTTTATCTAGAACAAAAGAGAGTGGGATAGAAGGGCAGCAGTATATGTTAAGAGGGTTGTTGTAAAAGTACCAGTTTTGCATTATTTTCCTGAATCCACCAATGACAACAAAGAGTCATCAGTAGTCTTCATTACAGAAAATCTTATACTGCAGATTGAGAAAAGATTTCTAATTATATGAATGGAAAACACTGCAGCACCATGCCTGAGGAAATGTAATCTCTATTAGATTTCAAAGACTAGGAATAGACAGTATTCAGCCTATAGCCAAAGGATAGAGGAGTTCAGCTAGATTTCAAGCTCTGTTTTATTAAAGAATTCTCTGTTCCTATATACAATAATACAATAAAGAACAAATATTATTTCACTTGCATGATTTCCTAGAATAAAAATGTATATCCTTGTGTAAAATATTTACAAAATTTTGAAATGATAATATATTGTTTGGGCATACACTGAGTTATGCATGCAGAAATAGATATTTAAGCAAAAGGATACAAAGGAACAGCAGTGGGTTTTTTGCAACATGTTGTTTTATACAGCTTGATACAGTAACAATTTGAAACAGTATTGTTGTAATCCAATAGAAATTGTAATGTTTTGTACATAGACTGAAGTTTGCACTCGCCTTTCTCCTATTTTAGAATGCTTGGGTTTTTTTGCTTAACATGCTTTCTCAAGGAACCAGTATTAAATAGATCATTAATACTTTGAAAAGTATTTATTGTTCACTGTCATTTGCTTTTATGTGTAATAAGACACAGAGATGAAAAATTCATGATAACATACCGTAGGAAATTGGATTTCAAATCGAGACAAATTATATGCAAATAAGGGATCAAAATTCAAAAAAAGAGAGCAATTATGAATTTAATAAAATAATGTTTTAAAAGGACAAAGAGGAGGCAAAAAAAGTGATAACAGAACAACTGTGCTTTGATGTATGATAAAAATGGATTATACCTTTAAATGTCAAGCCTCTCAGAGAAACATTATCATCTCTATCTTTTAATAATAATGTCAGGCTGTAATATCTACAAGTTTGATTTTTAGAAACAAATTAATTTGCAATCAACATTGACTGTGATTATAGCAAGGGGTATAACATGCCAAAGGCATATTTTGATACTGGGAATGATAATCATCATTAGTACTGTGGGGAGGAGGGGGAGCCCTAGGTGTATGGATGTTAAAGAACAACCATGCAGATTATTACGGAGGGTGTCAGATATAATAAGTTCTCAAGCTCCATATAATAGCTCTGTACCTGCTTGTTCTGCTCTAGCAGCTCTCTTTGACAGTGAGAATTATTAGAAGACAGAGCAAGTGCTTTAAGGGTCATCAGCTACTTTGCCCATTCATAGATTTCAGAAAGCTGATACTTGGTTGTTGGTAGCCACATATCCCTAAAATCCATCATAAAAGTCTGTCCCAAGTCTTCAGGAAATATGCTTATGAAACTTTTCCGGCATCTCTTCTTTCCCACAAACTTTGCTGTTGTGTATAACCTGTATAAAAGGAAACATGCCAACAGAATGAAAGGTCAGTAATAAAGTATTCTTTGTAATAGTACTTCCATGAGTTCCCAGAAATGGGATTATGGAAAGCAATTATGGATCATTCACATATGGATTTACTGAGAATGTGTTTTGTGTTGTTCTTGTAGTTTGGTTGGTTTGGGATTTTTCTTGTTTGTTTATGGTTTGTTTGTTTTTATTTTTTGTTTCTTTGGCTTTTTTATTGTTTTTTTTTTGCTTTTTTGTTTGTGGTTATTTTCTTTTTCTTTCTTCAGGTTTTGGTTTTGGATTTTTTCGTTGTGGTGAAATTTTTAATGTTATTTGTATTTAAATCCAGATTTTAGTGAACGGTCAAATTGGAATTGCAACATTTTTGGGTGTAACCTAAAGTACACATATGACCAAAAGGTGTCTGGAATCCTAGGCATGGAAAGATATTTCATATATCTATAAACTTTCATTAAAGGGAAAAAATCCTTTAGAGAAAAATAGAATTATCCAGATATGCTGCCTTATGCATAAATAATTCACACACTATATTTAAATTTATTGCAAGGTAACCTCATCTTTTAGAAAGACAAATGGTCCTATGAGTTTATACAGAATATTAAAATGAAGCTTGGAATGTTGAGAAGGATAGTTTATTTGATTCAATGCCTAAAATTGTAATAGCCTTTTAGTACAATACCCAGTAATGTCTAACAATACTTTTCATGCTTTCTTCTAAAACTTTTCTTTATAATGTATGCAAATTCACCTGCATCAGGATATTTAGTTGGATAAACAAACTACAGTTGATATGTTAGAGTAAGCATTATTTTGGATTCTCAGTGAGTCACAAAGCAGATGGGTGCTTTTTATATTTTTATAGGAAAAGACAAAACAAAAAGGATTAAACATCCAAAACAAAGTAATTCACTGCTCATAGTTTTAAATGCCTTAAAATTGTAGCAACAATTCTCATTATATTAAATTATTGTATGAGTTATGGTCATATCAAGCAAAGGAAAAATATTTTTAAAGGATAAAGATATTAAATTAGAACAGCTTTTGTTATGTGAAAGTGTCTGATGACAAAAAAAAAGTCCTCATAATGTTAGAAGAAATTTAAGTTGTCTAAAATGCTGCAGACATTCACAGAAGACTTTTGAAGGAGTACTGCCCACTAAATACAGTATGGCATACTGGCCACCAGCTTTCCACCTCAAATTTTAATCTTTTCTTAAAAAGGATGAAATTATTCAATATGTGTAAGAGACTACAACTGTTTTGCTAAGTTCTGGAGCCCTTTCATTCTGTCAACACTTTTGGAAAGAACAAGTTTATCATTCTTAAGTACATTGCATCCAGCTGTATAGCGCTTCACCTGTGATGACTTCTGTTTATGAAAGAGTTTGATTTAATTGGTAAAATATTTTTCATTCACCTAGACTCCATTGTCTTCTCTTTGATCCAGAATAGTACAAAGCAATAAAGGTGACAGTTGTTTCTCTGAAATATGTTAGAAATTCTTCAGAAAGCTGACTGACTGAGAATACAAAAGATTCACAAGAGGATAAAACAAAGCTCTCAGTGGTTTGCATAAAAATTTGGAAATTATTTCCTTTATTTAGGTCTGTGTTAAAAAAAAAACCAAACAATCCAAAATTTGGTTCTTCACTGTTTTTTTAAATTAATTTGATAGTTAAATGTTATTGCTTACTAAATTTATTAGTGCTTCTCAGTAAAAATTTCTAATGAAACAAGAGACATGCCTCATGAAATTACCTCCATAAAGCAATGTTAGAGTATTTCAGTGTAATGATGAATTAGGACAGTTTAAGCAGAATAGAAGAGATGTCATTCAAAAGGACACATTGAAACACTTTTGACAAAAATATCTAAGATGCAAGCGTAAGAACTAATAGAAAATATACCATGATCAAAATGTCAAATAACTTTTGAGCCTTATTCTGATGAGGAACATAACATGTCTTTGGTGTTGAAAGTATGACAAAATTTGATTATGTGGTGTAATATTTCTCTTACATCTAACTAAAATAGTGAGAACATAATATCTGAACCCTGTTGCATTGTGGCAAGGAACTGCAGTGAAGCTGTTAGGTCTGAAACAGAAGCATGACCTTTGGAATAGTCGTGTAGTATTCAGATCCGTAATTTTTCCTTCTGTGCATTTGTTGAATAAATTAATAAATCTGCCATCCATTGTCAATGAGATCTGCTGACAGAAAACTATTTGATTGCCTGTGACAAACTCTTTCATCAGCTGCTGATAATTACTTTTAAGTAGTGACTTGGTCAAAGGTCAAGATGGATTATCAGCCTGTCTCTGAACAAGAGCAAGATCTTAATTAGAGGTTCCTGGTTTGATCAAAACAAGTTTCTTTTACATATTGATATAACTATAAAAATCCCCAAGAATGAGTGGGATCAAATGTCAGCATGCATGGTTACCTAACACTAGACTGGATCACCAATGATCTTTTATTCATTTTTCCAGGGCTTTTCAATGTGAACTGTTCTAAAGTGGATTAAATTATCAATTTTTTTTTTCTGAAAACTAAGCCTTTTTAAGGTGATTGAGGTTAAGATATCCAAATGAAAAGTAAAATAATTAAAGGTAGTAAGAAACGTTAGTTTCACACACCAGTTATTTAACTTTTTCAAATAATTCCTGAAGATTTACTAATGCTAAGAGTTTAGAGACTTCAGTAACATACTATTTTTACGGAAAAAAACTCCAGCCTTAAAATAATGTTAGCAGACCCAAGAAAAATAAAACAATTTTAGAATGAGTACAAGTGCAGGACATCATGGTGTCGTGTCACACTTGCTGAGGGTGCACTGAATCCCACTGTCCACGTCACCAAAAAACATTTTAAATACTGACCCCTGAGGAGCACCACTCATCTCTGGTCTCCATTTGGACATTGAGCTGCTGACCACAACCCTTTTTGTATGACAAACCAGCTGGTTCTTTATGCACCCAGACGTCAACCCATCAAATCCACACCCCTCCAGTTTTGAGCCAAGGATATTGAAATGTTTAACAGTTATAGAAAGGAGGAGTGATGGAGGAGGTACAACTGACACTGAAGAATGCTTCAAGCATCAGCAGCTTATTGTTCTTCAGTACAACCTTTTATACCCTTCACCTTACATTATACCTGTGTGCCCTCTCTGCCTTTCTGTGATTGGTCAGGTACACTTCAGCATTCCATGTTTCTTTGCCTTCAATATTGTTTACCTGTCCTACACAGTTGCAACCCATTAGGGATGAAGTTTGACTGCAGCCCAGTTCTCAATCACCACAAACTCTGTGCCTGCAGAGGAGTCACTTTAATGTGAAAATATTTACATTTATTTTGGTAATTTTGAATAATCATTTTACAGAAACTGCTATAAGGCCTCCCAGTGTTACACCTGTCTGTGCAGAAAACAGAAAGTGAAGTAAAAGTCTTTAAAACACAAGGACTAAAACCAAAATAGTTATAAACTCCAAATCACCATATTGGCCTTGAATCTTTTTCTTAAGACAGCATTATAGGAGAAAATCCTTCTTCCTTCCAAAGAAAATACTGCTGATGTTATAATTAGAGAAAGTCAGGAAAAAACCCTGCTATTTTGTCACATGTGGATGATTCAGAAAGAAAATTAAGCAACAGTTATTTGAGCCAAAGACACATTAGAAATAAGTAGTTTAATAAATATCAGTTCTACTTTATGGAAAATAAACTTTGGAAACACAGCTTGTGTCATTTGAAAGCACTCTTAGTATTAGGATTCCTCCTTAACATTTTCCTTCAAATCTTTTGAAAAATACCATCTCCCATCCACAATCCGATTTTGAAGCAAAGCAATAAAAAATGTGTTTTGAAAGTTGAGCAGATAGACGGTGGAGACACTGACAGTCATTATCTTCTGTGCACCAAGAACAGCTGCAGGTACACTGCCAGTCACAGCTGGCTCATAAATGCACCATGACTGCTCCCAGTGTGCTGCCCAGGGAAGAAACTGCACTAGAAGAAAATGGGAGCACCCTGCTTTCCTACTACCACTGTAATTTAATAGTAACAGTGTAACACTGACCCTGAACAAGATCAAGTCCAAAGAGACAAGGAAAAGAAATTCTCACTTAAAACACATGAATTTATAAAATAAAAAATCAAGTTCTGCTTCTGTGTCTCTGTAAGTTAATTCCATGTGATCTTAGGAATCTAAAAAGCTTTTATAACAAAAGAAAAATAAAATAAGGTTTAAAAGGGCAGTCAAGGGAATTAATACCTTCGAATGTTACATGCAACTTGGAGACTTCTTAGGAAAGCTGTATTAGAAGCAAAGAACAAATCTATACTACTCGTAAAAGTCCTGTGAAAAGAGGCAAGCCTGGTTGAAAGGCAGGGGAAAAGGGAGTTATTTGAAAGAGTCTTCAAAGAACTGGGATCATGTTGAAATGAAGAAAATAGAGGAACAGTAATATCTGGAAAGTTCAAAAACTCCATAAACCTGGGTGAAAGAAGAGCTTGAGGTAGAACAAGCAAGATTCATAAAAATTAATAAATCTTTCTTCAAACACATCAGGAGGAAGAACTGTGAGAGACATCAAATCCCACAGATTATTGAGCTATAAAAGCAGCCTTCAGGAAAAATACAATCACAGAAAAAGCTGAGGAGACACTTTGTGGCTGTGTTCACTGTTAAAGAACATGTACAAATTTTCCCATCAGAACACCCACCCACCTTTTCTTTCCCTTTCGTTTTTTGGGTATTTTTTTTTAATTGGGAAAGGATTGCAGAAGATGTGTTTCAACTTGAGCTCCCCTAGGAGAAGTCTCAGAAAAAGAAAAAGACACTAACGAGAGACCAGAAGCAGATAATTTTCATCCAAGGCCTTAGAGATTTGATGATGAAACAGATGAACAAGATGTGATATATGATCTCTCCCTCAAAACCCACGAGGTACATGAGAAGCTGAAGGGAAGTGCAGGGATTTATTAAACCACAAATGGTTGCAAGCTCACAGATTATTCAAACGAGGTACTATTCTTGTTTCCTCTGCTATTATAGTCTTTTCTATGCATCTGCCTTTGATGACAGCACCAGATGAGAAGGACATCTCATCCCATTTCATAACTTCTTCTTTTTCATGCTTGAGTTATGATGGGAATGACAGTTTAGGTATTACCAAAATGTGAGTAAAGCACCTAAATGTCATGCTGAGGTACCCCTCACACTCTCCACAACAGCAAATAAAATGCAGTAGCCTGTTGGCTCTTTTTACTCCAGAAGAATTCTGCTCACTAACATTGAACTTGTCTACTGGGAATCCCAGGACCCTTTCCACTGGGCTGACCCCCAGCTGGGTGGATCCCAATTCTCCAGCCAATGCATAGACCACTTGTCTAGACTGTCACACATCAGTTTCTCTATATCAGGCTGTGTGAATCCTGAAAGCCTTGTAGTAATGTACTAAAATCCTTGGAGAAATACAGGTAGGCAACGTCCACTGCTCGGTCCTTAGGGAATCTCCAGCTTCTATAGGTAAAATAAAACTAGACAGTTACCCTTAAAGTCTGAGGAGCTACCTTGAATATCTGTCATTAAACACTGAAACATTAATATAAAAGATACCAGATTAAAAGGGGAAGAGAAACCTCACATCTTCCTAAATCCAAGATGTGATCCTCCAAGTTTCCTTTTAACTGTTATATTGTAATGAAGAAATTAGAAGCCTGTGAATACTTGAATCACAGAGATCTCAGATCCTAGTTGCAATCTCCAAAAGGTTAAAAAAAATTAAATTAAGAATGTGGATCTTTAAGTTTAGCAGCATCTATATCTTAGGTCACTTCCTAGGCCCTTATGTTCCAGAAGCACTTGATATGGTGTGAACATTTACAGTGTAAACATACCACCAATCCCTTTACTACATAAATATATGATGTGAGCAGGCAAAAATTGCATAAGCAGCATGGGGCAAATATCAGAGCAACACCTACAGAACTGCATTTGTAATGTGATAACTCCTTACATGCATCATATAAATAGATGCTGTTTTAGTTAAAGTAACTCTTAAAAGGCAGATTATGTGGCTGTGAACTTAATAAGCAGAAGAAACCTGGAATGAAGACTCTCCTATCAGAGATATATCCAATGAGATGCAGAAGACTGAAGAAAAGAACAGCTTTGATAACTCAGCATTAAATTGAAGAGTTTAAAAAGCACTCTCTACCATTTTGTTTTGCTGAATATGGGAAACTGCCAGATAACAGAGATGTTTACATGTTTGCTACTCTGCAGAGTTCTCTCCTAGACAAGAGCAGCTTTCAAGCAGCACAAGCATTACACATACACATGTACACATGTATATTATATGGATATATATTTCCAGTCAGCAGTCTGGAAAGAAGAATAATAAAATCCCACTAAAGCTTGGAACCTGAAAAGAGAAGGATGAATACTATAAAATCTTGAACAGTATAATACTATGTAAAAGCCAGCATAATCTGAAAACTGACTGTGGACTTTATTTCTTATGACACTAACAACAAAAATAACAAGTTTTGGAAGTATATACATTATAAAATCAGTTCAATGCTAAATTTTATAGATCTATATAGATACAGAAAGCTATTCCCACCTCCAGATGTTGCAAGTTCTGACAGGATTTGATCCTCCTGCTTCTGAGTGTGGATTTTCTTCATAGAGTTTATGCCCAAGATTCTCTGGATACTCTAACAGTCGTGGCTCTTTTTTCAGCTCTGCACATGGTTAGAATGCATTCATAAACACCTGTGGTTTGCCATGTAGAAATAGCCAGGTGAATTCCTTTCACAAATCTTCTGTAACATACTGAGATATATAATGTGTGTGTGTGTGTGTGTGTGTGTGTGTGTGTGTGTGTGTGTGTGTGTGTATGTGTAGTAGGGAATGCACTGGGACATGGGTTGTCCCAGCTAGATAATTAAAAATTTTCAGTCAATGGGTACTTTATTTTTATAAAGATACTTATTAATTTATTTTTATGTCAGTGTCTATCCCTTCTTCTCCCTTTTTTTCCTTCACTCAGAGATTTTAATTCATGTTTCTTGAGAAAAGTCTGAAAATCAGTCCTAGCCACCTGTGTATTTTAATATACTCTCAAGGATCTTGCTTCTAGGATGAGAGCTGGGTCTGTGCCTCTAGCAGGTGACAAAGAGGTTGTGAAGTCTCCACTCTTTGAGATATTTAGAAACCGTGTGGACATGATCCCGGGTAGCAGGAGCAGAGAGGCTGTTTGAGCAGAGAGGCCGGACCAGGAGAGGTCCTCTCCAGCCTCAGCCATCCTATAATTCTGTGATTACTAACCTTGCCAAAAGTCTTCTATTCTGATTCTGCCTTGCTTGATGCCTTTTGAGAAAATTTGGGGGTATATGAACATTGGTAGTACTTATTTTTTCATATTGTATCACTTTGTATGTGGTAACAGCACAGATAGCAGCAGGAAATAAACACATGTAAGTATTTAATAAATTAGTGATATCTCAATTTACTTCTCTCAGCAAGTCTTTATTTCACCTGTGATTCTTTTCTGAAGTGGTTTTTCTGCTCCTAACTTGTCACAATTTAGAATGTTTCATTGCAATACTCTTTCACATGCTTACTAGCCTCTCCTATAGTGTCAGAACTCTTCTTTCTTCTTCCCTTCACTGCTACTGATAGAAATTAAACTTGGTATGAAACATACACAAAGCCCAGAGTAGATACCCTTTATAACAGAAATTGTGATTGAGAACCCTTTTTTTCTGGTTCATTTATGTGTCAAACTGTGCTGCAGAGAGATTCCAGTCAGAATTACATTGGTAATTGTATTAAAGTTGTAATGTGTCATCCTTCATGATTAGTCTTCATTTTCATCATTAGAAAGAATCACATAATCGTAATTAAGTTTTTGTTCTGTTAGAGTGTAGGGCAGTGTCAGAGCTGCACAGAGAGAAAGGAAGGACAAGATCTCATTACAAGTCCCACTGTGGTTGGAAAATGCCCCCAACTCCAGGTCATGGGTGGATCGGTATTAATCCATTTGATCTCTATCCTGGAGAAAGTAAAAGGGTTTCAGGCTCTGAGAGCAGAGCTGGGTGTAGCACTGCTCACTAACATTCCTTTGCAGGAATCCCTCTCCAGGAATAATAAATAGCTTAAATACAGAAAGAAGCTTTATTTACTAAGTGAAGATTTTGTGTATTAATGTGGCATAATAGGTTCAAATCTCCATTGTGGAAATGTAAATCAAGAAATTTAAAAGGAATGTCCTGATCAGATAACAAAGGCTAGAGGTAGAAAAAATAAGTCTCTGCTGCAATACACAGCTCTTTATTATTTAAACCTCCTCTAAGCATTCTCCACTTCTCTGCTTCCTTGATGAAAGCAACAGTGAGAGCATCAGATGAAAGTAATTTCTGAGAGAGACAGCTTGTATCTAAAAATATTTTACATCTTGAGTATGATAAGTGACAGAATGAACAAAAGGATGACTTGAAAATTGTTTATCGATAGTTCTTTAACAGAGACAGCTTGTATTTATAGATATTTAGCATCCTCGTTGAAATATAAACATGAATGGAAAACAAGAGTTGGACATGCAGTATCTAGAAATAAACTAATTACCTTTATAATCAATTATATGGCTGAACTACACTGCTTTTTCAATAGACATTAGCTAAATGGGTTTTGAAAAGTGATTTGCTAAATGTGTTAGTGGAAAGCGTTTAGTTTATTATTTTCATCCGGACAAATGAACAACACCTTTTTTTCTACTATGACTCCTTCAAATGTTGAAATGCTTCTGTTTCTTTCTAAATGCAAACATATGAATACCTAGGTGAAAGAAATACTAAAAAAACTAACTAGAAGTTTACAGGATTAATATAAAATAAACTGGAGACTCTTTTCTAAAAATGCTACCAGCTGTTTTCTACAAGTGCAGAAATCCACACCAAACTGGCAACAATTTTGTCCATTCGAACTTAAATGTACACCTACTTAGGGTGGCATGCCAATGAGGAAAATTGGTCATGTTTCCAGTTATAATGGTTCCATTAAGAATGTGTTTGGTTGACAAGAAATAAACAAATTCTAAACCAGAGTCATCTAGAGGGGAAGTTCCATGCAGCTTAAGGGAAGAACTGTATGCTTTGGAACTGCTGGGAGTCCCCTCTTAAGAGACAATTGTTGTATGCAAATTGCTACCAAACAGCTCAGCATTTCATACAGATTCCTTAACACAATGTATCTGCTCTTCTCAAAAAGGGATTTATTTTTTTATTCTTTTAATTTTTAATGATGGGAGGTTTCTGGTTATGTACGCACAGAGAATTTTGATGCACACCAGATGTTTGGGAATCTTGGTTGATACTCTGTGACTGAGTTTACTGAGTGGTCTTTTCTTTCTGATTTTGGATAAATTGTCCAATGATAAGAGAAGCAGCAACATTCTACGAATGCACCTAAAATATGCAGTTGTTTTCTGCATGATGTTTACAAGTGGTTATGTGAGCTCACATGAAATAAGACCCAGAGGAACTAAAAATGCTGAGAAAGACTCTTTGTTGTTGGACCCGTTAATACTCCTCTCAAACCAGACTTACTCCTCAACTTAATTATTTGATTGTCTTTTACAAGGTTTGAGCTAGTTCATTGATGTTAACACCATATTATTTGGATATTAAATAAAATGGGACACAGATTTTCATAAACCATAATTGAGATACTAAAGGTGTTGCCACAGCTTGTTTGCCATCCCCTGGATTTCAGAATAATCTAAGAAGGGCTCTATTGCAATGATGCATATGCACACCTTCACATTAGAATTTACAATAGCTGATTAGATATTTTAATTATCTCTCAAAATGGAAGAAGAGAGTTAAGTGTTCACTATACCTATTTTAGCTTCCTGACTGCATAGATTGTAGAAGGTGTTATTCTCATCCTGTCTCTGCACCTAGAGTATACTTGGTGAAGCTAAAGCAAAAGAATTCTGTGAGCGTGCAAAAGAGTACAAAACCCCTTCCTAGAATAAAAAACCTTCCTTTTTTTTCCTCTGAACATAGATGGCTGCTTTTTTTCACTGTATTTCAAAGAATCTCTTTTATATAAAATCACTCAGTTCCAACTGGAAGGAAAGAAGAATCTCTTGCCCTTGCACAACTCAGAGCCAGATATGATGAGTAGTCTTGGAAATGAATGTTGGACCGCAGGTAGGTAATAGGGGAAGTGAATGCATACAGGAATCCTACAGAACTTCTGGGGTGAATGAAGTGCCTCTTTCTTTTCCCTTCTGAATTTCAGTGAGAGATTCTTTTAAAAATGGAACAAAAGGAGAAAGAAACATAAGGCTTGCTCAAAATGCTTGCCAAAGTAGGAGAAAACTGGATTCAGCTCTCACCTTTTCTTCATTCACAGGATATTACATCCTTGAATCAACACGGAGAAAACTAATCTGAAGAGAAAAGTTGGTCCCAAAACCTCTGTTGTGTTCTCTCAGACTTGGAGAGATCCCTGTTCTTTTAAAACATCAACTATTTGTTATTAACTATTAACTATTGAAATACTAATTGACCTTAAAAGAGAGCTGATCCTTGAGTACAGCCCATAACTGGAAGTCAATACTGCTAGGATTCAAAATCTGTGCCAAGAAATACTTAACATATAAAAGTAACATGCCACACAAGACCTGAAGCCAATTTCATTTATTTGTGAAGCATTCAGTCTCATTCTACTGAGTTTGCATGTCAAGGCTCTTGGTAGGGGGAAAACTTCTTTGAGAAGCTGACAGCAGCTTCTCTCATGTTAAACAGAGCCAGTGTCAGATGGCTCCAAGACAGATCTGCCACTGACCAAGTCCAAGGACATCAGTGACAGTGGTAGCACCTCTGGGATAATGGATTTAAGAAGGGGGAAAACACCCGGTGCAACAGCAACTGCAGCCAGAGACAGGAGTGAAGGAAAGGTGACAAAAACAGCCCTGCAGACACCAAGGTCAGTGGAGAGGGGGAGGAGGTGTTCCAGGTGCTGGAGTAGTGTAGAGATTAATTTTCTGTTAACCTGCTCTCTTGATGAGCACTTGGCCCAAGTTTTTATTTTGTTAATGGTTCCCCTGGGTAACTGATGTTTGTTATTATACTGTCCCATGTACTGTGTTGTTTTCCTCCCTGTCCCCAATGACCCTCAACTACCCAAACCAGCTCCCTTCGTTTTCCTAGTGGGTTCCACCCCAGTGGAGAATAGATTCTGGGAATAGACCCCAAAGTCTATAGAAAACTAGATCCCCTCCCATTTTCTCCTAGTTTGGGTTTCTGGGCACTCCCCTTGTACCCCCCATTGGTCCAAGTTTGTATCCCCGTGTTTCCCCCGCCCCAGCTTAAAAAAAGTAAGGTCGGACTGGAAAAGCTCTCGCTCCGACCATCCAGGTGGAATAAACATCTTCTTCACCTCACAAGAATGAGCCTTTTCATTTCTTCACTACTTTGCCGTACTGAGACTCACTGATTCAGATTACTGAAGTGGACACAGAGCAGAGCTAGCTTGGGGCAGCTCTGAACTACCACAGAGCAGAGATTCCCCAGCAGCCTGTTGTGCAGACCATGCTGAGGCAGCTGTGCCCCTGCAGCCCACAGAGATCCACGGAGGAGCAGAGATCCACCTGCAGCCTGTGAAGGACCCCATGCTGGAGCAGGTGAATGCCCACAACAAGGCTGTGACTTCGTGGCAAACCCATGCTGGATCCTGGCAGGACCTGTGGCAGCATGGAGAGAGAAGCCCACTCTGGAGAATGTTTTCTGGTGGGACTTAGGGCCCCACGAGGGACCCACACTGGAGCAGTTCATGAAGAGCTGCAGCCCATGGAAAGGACTTGCATTGGAGAAGTTGGTGGAAGTCTGTCTGCTGTGGGAGAGACCCTCTCTCTGGAGCAGGGGAAGAGTGTGAGGAGTCCTGCCTCTGAGGAGGAAGGAGCAGCAGAGGCAACAGGGTGAACTGGCAGGAGCCTCCATTCCTGATCCCTCTGCAGCACTGTGCTGGGGAGGAGGTAGAGAAAATTGATAGTGCAGTTCAGTCTGGGGAGAAGGGACCCAAGAGAGGAAGAATTTTTTTTAAGATTTGACTTTATTTCTCATTATCCTACTCTGATATGATTGATATTAAATTAGGTATTTACACATCTGTTATTGAAAAAAAAAAAAAACAAAAAAAAAAAACCAGTGGCAAGATGAAATAAAACCAGAACTCAAACATTCTCCATGACATGACAATATTATAAAAGTCTTCTAACATCTAAACATACTAAGATTACCTTCTTATCACACATGATCACAACTATATAAAAAAATCTGTTTTGCAGAAGGGAGTGGGTTTAATGACTTTTTTCCCCTAGAACATCTACAGGCCACCTTATACCACTATTTTTTTGATCCTTCTTGCACTTTATATTTGTCCTGTGGTGCACCTTTGCTTAGCATTATCTACTTTACCAGTCATTTTTGCTATGTTGAAACCCTGAATATGAAAGTTTTACATCCTTTTGAAAGAGAGTAATTGTGACTTCAAACAACAAAGGGGTTACTGCAGAGCCAACCCCAGTAAAACATTTTTTTAGCTGGTGAAGAACATTCCCATTATCGAATCCCTGGAAATAACATTGTTCTCCTATTTAAACATAGCCAAAATATCTTTTTTTGATTTTTTTTCCCAAACAGAAGAAAACTAAAATTAAGGTCAAGATCCAATCTATTCAATATAGACTACAATGAGAAAGTGTCACAGCCTTTTTCTTCATAAGAAGAGGTCACAGGAGTTTCATCTTTCCCTTTATTCTGTAACAATTCTCTTCTGTAATTCCAGGGGCTACTTGCCCTTCACACAGCTCATTACACAGTCCCTGGCTCCCTGCCAGCCATTAGCAGGCCAAGAAAGTTGCAAAAGACTGTTTTGGAAGTGGTGGGCATGGGTACTTTGACCATCTCTGCCTTTCATTTAAATATCTTAGAATGCTTGAACATTAAAAAACAAACAAACAAACAAACAAACAACAAAAAAAAACCAACAAAAAAACCCCTCCAAAACCTCCAAACTGCCCAAAATTGTCTGTGAGAGAAAACGTTCTGCCACTTTCCAAAAAGGTGGCAAAACTGTTTAATAGTCACCATCCTACCGACAATCACATATATGTGTTGTCCCAGTGAAATAGTTCATTTCAATTGGATTAATATTAAGTGTGAAAATACACACTGACAGGTTTAAGAAAAAGCCACTGATGTTCTGCCACTTGTCCAACCTCTGGATGACATGCAAATATATAAACAGGAGTTCTTTGTTGATAAAAAAGCATACATGGCCCTCCTCTAAAAAGGAGAAAATAAAAAAATTTGAAAAATCTGAACCACAGCCAAAATCAAATAAAACAAAGCCAAACAAAACAGCAACAAACAACCACAAACTAACCAGAAAAATCCCCTAAAAATAAAGATGTCTATTAAACTAGCATAGGTGTGTGAACAGTTGTCTCAGTACTGTAGTTACAGCAATTAATATCTAAAATGTAAGTCAAATGGTAATATATTGCAGAAAGAATTAATTTACTTACAAGATTTAATTAAACCAAATCCAATTAAAGCTGAATTTGCTGATTCAGAGAGCCTGAAATGTTTAATTTAATATACTTTGAGATCAATGAACTGCTGGCCAGGACTTGGTACAGACCAAGGATCTTGAGAGCGCTGACTTCCTTCCTCTCAGGGAAAGAGGCTGGTCACCTTCAGAGCAGCCACCTATTCACCTCTGAATACACAGGAGCCCTTTGCCTGACCAGTCTGACTGGGGACACTGCTCAGCCACACTGTCCTTAATCTTCCAGCTCTTTAAATCACAGCGGCAGCCCCAGGGGCTGGGGAACAAAGATCCCGTCAAGATCCCACAGAAGGGAACGCCAAAATCCCAATGCCACGAACTCTGGCTGAAGTCTGGGCTGCAGTATCTTCTGCCCTTGCAGAGTGACCAGTGAGTCTGTGCCTGCACTGCTCAATAAACCAGGCAAGCTACATCACCTGCCTGCCCCTTGCCTGTCTCATTCCATCACTTGCATTGTCCCTGGCATGATCTTGCACCAAACCAGCTCATGACCACTGGAATAGCACAGACCACAGGCTGCTCCCAGCACACAGGGGAGGGAAACTTCATGAAGAAGATGTGTCTCTGTGTGTGTACATGTGCACGAGAGAAAGGGAGTTTGTAGGTATTATTATGTGACTAATCCATTCCAAATACCTTAAGATCCAGAAACAAGCATCATGTATTTTGAAAGGTCCAGATTATATTATGTGGCCCAGGGCCAAATAACAGATCTTGCTTCTGCTTTATTCAAAAGTACAGGTGTGGTCTCAAAGAGAGTTCTGTGGTTCAGAAGCATCTGTCACAGCAGGGCTACCTGTGCTTTCCTGGAGCTGGTATAATAACAATCATAATCCACATAGATTTCACTGATAATATTTATCGACTGTTATGAAACAGAGACAGAATTCAATGTCATTCACAGATATTTTTTATGGGAGTTATTTTGTTTAAAAAAGACACCAGTTAGCCCCAAGATGACATTCATCGAGAAAGGGAGCCTCAGGCTGGTCATAGTGGGTCTGAGAAAAGTACTCCCAGAAATTTCTCATGAAAGGAATTTGCTGTATTGAAATTTGTTGTTTTTTTTTTTTTTTTTCTGTTTGTTCTATTATTCTGAAAACTGTTCCGAATTTGTTCTGAAGAAACACATTGAACACCAGACTAAGCACACCTACAGACAGTACCTATCATGATTCCAGGTGGGAGCAATATTTTTTTTCTCTACAAAACTTTCAAGACAAACCATTTAAAACAGATGAAAAGAGAGGACTAAACCTGCAGCGGGAGATGTGAGTCACAGAGAGGAAACATTTGCATTTAAAAGAAGCAGGCAGTTTAGTCTTTCCCAATTAGGGGCTAAAACAAGCTGATGCCTGCCAGTCCTGAGATGCAATGACTATCCTGAGTTCAGCGACGGGGTAACTCAAAAACTGAGTCATCTCTTCAAGGTTATCTACGACCTCAGAAACTGCATTCATAATGAAGCACACTAGAGCAGTCTAGAAAACTGTTTAAGAATAATGTTGGCAAAATTTATGTTTTAATCTCTCCACTAAACTTTCTGTTCCAAGCACCTGTGTTTAGCATTTTCAGTTTTCAGAAGATTCATATTTCCTTATTCAATTGCTTAAAATGTCCAGGTTAACTGTGTGTGCATGATGTCAACAAATTAAAGTCTACTGGGTCCAGACTGCAAAGCGTAAGCAAGGAAATGAAATCCCAAAAAGCTTTCCAGCAAAATTCTGTCATCCCCCAGAGAGGAGATCTTATTTCACATTCACAAACAAATAATATTTTTTCCCAAGAAATAAGAATTGCCTGAAAATTTCAGTTCAGTGAAATGCTGAAAACTCCTGGATTTGGTTTAATTCAAACACAAATCAAATTTCTACTAAAACAAAGAAACAAGAAAATCCTAATAAATGAGAATTCCCACTTTAGTTGACTAAAACCAAAACAGCAGCATAGAATCACAGAAGCATAGAAAGTAGGAAACAGAATTGTACTGCATCAGTTTCTGCATATCTGAATAACACCATGTAACTAAACCTCTTCACACAATATTTTCCATATGCATACATATATATTTATAAAATTTATTCTACATTTATTCTAATGTCAATAACATTACCTTTTCATTCAGACAAATTTATGATGGCAGAGGAAACTGCACCATGTAATCACCATATACCTCAATAATAACACAATAACTTCACTCACCATGTTTTCCTAGTTTCTCTAAATGGCTCTTTCCATAGTCATTGATAAATAAAAGTAAAATTAAGCCTTGCTTAAAAGTTAATTTCCATGTAAGGGAAAGGACATTAACATCTCATTATTATCAAAGCAGAAATCTTATAAACCTAACATTAAGCCTAATCCTAAAAAAAATTTGCAAGTTTCAGTTCTAGAGAAAAAAAACCAGCCACTCGAAGATATCTACAAGTAATGGAATACTGTGATTAACTCTATTTGTTTCAATAAATGGAGATTATACAGTGACCTTTACTTTAGCTGCCTTGGTTTCTCCATTTTTAATCATTATGCAAGATTTGGTAGGATTTGTTGCTGACATTCTGCTCCTTAGGGGACAATTAGCAGAGAAGTGAATTCACTAGAAAGGCAGCAGATCTTTTCACTTTGCTACCCAAATTGTCAGGAAAGAGCCCAGCTTTGCTGGATGGTCATAATGCTCATCCATGGCTGGGTCTGAGGGAAGTCAGACAATTTGACACATCACACAATTACATAAATCCCTCTGAATTAAACATTGGAGATAAAGAAGGTTAATGATATATAAAATGTGTTCCGTGGTGCCGCAATTAAAAGTTTTACTGCACAATGAAGTAGAAACTTTATTGTTTTCATTCTGAAGGAATAATTTTGGTCTCTTTATCTTATCCTGAAACTTAGCATCTTTTTCTTTTCTTGAAGTACTGCTTCAAGAGTTTGCACAAAGGGGTATGTTAAAGGTTTTGTGGTTTTGAGCTTTACATTTAATTCTTTCCACCTTATCCCATGCAGGCAGACACGCTCACCTCAGGTCTACTGCAAAGACCTTTGACTGACACATACTTTGTATATTGTATTAGCTTTATGTTTGTTGTTTGCACCTTGCTACAAGTGCAAATCTGTGGGAGTGGAACTGGCAGGAATAGACAGAGGACTGGCCTTGACTAATTATCCAGAAGGCATCAACTTAAGATCCTGGGACACAGGACACTGAGAAAGGAGACACCTAGACAAGTTAGGGCAAGAAGAATTGGATCATGGGAGTTGTTATGTTAATTAAGTTGTTGCATACTAGGCAATGCTTCCAGTTACAGTAGCTGATTGGTTCTCAGGGTTTGACATATTTGGTAATGTTCTTGATTTGTGTTTGTGATTGGTTCTGGACCCTCAGCCCTTACCCAATATATTGTTGAGTTTGTCCTGTTGTTTTGTCCCATGTGTGGGATCATCTCATACCGTGCACGGCATCTGTTTTTTGTTGTTTTACTCACTATTAAGGTTCTTATTTTTCTGATAGCCTTGTAGTTCCTGTCCCTATCTTTTTTCCACTCCCGGCTGGTCCAGTCTTGAGGTCGTGCACCCACAACACAGCACAACTCCTAATTCTTGGTGTCCTAAACCTAAAATATACAGTCATCGTTTCAGTTCCATTAGTGTTACTCTATTTCTATCACTCTCTATGTGCTTAACATGCATTTGCTGTCTTCTACAGACTATGGTGTGGTAAAGTGAACAAAAATTCCAATAATTTAGTGTCTCCAATGAAAATAAGTATATAATTATTTATAAGTAATATGTTATTCAGTAGAAAAGGTCAAGAAAAAAATCTTCTAAAGAACTTGCATGTCTCAGGGCTTTAAACACTTTCCTGTGGTTGAGATTCACAGTCCTTTCTTCCATTATGTTCCATTCCTGTCAGGAACAATGTATGTTTCAGGGATTCTTTTAGAACTATGAATATTAGGAGAGATATTTGTAAAAATAAAAGGTAGGATAATATATAAAAAAAATAGAAAGTAGGAGAATATTTGATCAGGAAGAGAGGCAGACTGCATACGGTGACACAGACAGCTATGAGTGTGGTATCAAAAAAAACCCTCAAAATACAAACCAAACACCTTAGAGAAATTAAACTGTTTACTCTTATTTAACACATACTGTCATAGAGAGGTGTATAAAAGCCAGTGCCCTCAAAAAACTTGAGGATGTTTTGGTGATTCAGACATATTTATTTGCAGTAGAAGGAGAGCAAAAAGAAACTAAATCTGCAAGCTTTCCAGTTTTCTCTCATAGAGAAAAGAATGTCTTGTAATTAGAGTTCCTTGGGTACTTTGGAGCAAACAATTTGTGTGGTAAGAACTTTACATAACTATGGAGCCACAGGGAAATAAATGAAACAGGATATAACAAAAGAATTCTAAAGCTCCAAAATAAATGAATTTAAAGATAAAAAGAAAGTGATAAATGTAAAGAAGGCTATGTACACATAGGTCAGTATATCTGTAAGAAGGAAAAAAAATTAGACAATTAATTTTTTGATCAAATCAGGACTTCATGAGACAGTCTTGTTGCACAACTTTTTCTAAAAAATCCCTTTTTACTACTAGCAAAATAAGCAAGCATGATCTCTTATGATAGATTTCTTTACTGGACTTAAAATTTATATTTTGAAGCTTTGTGCGTGAAAGTTTAAGAGATGCCTATTAAGTATTAATGCTGAATCGGAATTAAAGAGATAATTATAATATTAAAAATATAGAAAATGCTCACATACAGGCATATTTCTTACTAACTGTGTGTTTACCCCCCAGAGATATGAGATTTTTCCTTCTATTACCAGCTGGATTTTACCTGTGAGACCATATAATTGCTTCAAACATTTTTGACATGAAAATTAACACAAAAATTTTCAAATGCCTAGTGAGTGTTGCTGTTGTAAAACATCCTGTGTGTGGAATTACAAGACCTTTTAAAAAGTACTGCTACAAAATAGATACTGTGCACAGTGGTTGCAAAGACTATATATTTTTTCATAGTTCCTTAATATACAAGTCAAGAAATATCTTTAAACACTCTCTTAATACAGAGATTTAGTTCTGTGTTTAGGACCACAATAACCCATTTATAAATTAACTGAAGACAAAAGGGAGTCTCCTAAAGAAAATGGTAATAGAATTTGTAAACTTGACCTGTCAAAACACACTCTTCAACATGCATCTTACACCTGCACATGCTACCCAAACACTGTGCAAACCTTCAACATTGATCTAGTATGGTTTTTGATGTAATGAAAGGGAAGTTTATGTTCTGCAGCATGGATGGTTTTTAAATTAATACTCACATATGCAGGGATACTCAGCAGTGTGGACGCAATATTTTTCCATTTAGTGGTCCAACTAGAATAATGACATACAGCTGCTAAGTGTTGTAGTATAATGTAATCTCAAGTAAATAGTTGCAACCCCAGAATAGTTACAAATATCTCAGTCTTGCCATAATAACAATAAAATAGATAAAAATTACTAGGAGTAGTAGTCATGTAGTAAGAAATCCTCTTCCACCTTAATCCTAGATGTAGCACACATAATTTTCATACAAAATAAATTAGGTGAACATGCAACACTTTTAAACACATCACCAGTTATGTTCAACCCGTCTAAAGTGAAATGAGTGGCTAACTAACACTAGCTCCTCCTGAGGCCATTGATCCCACTGGAATATATCACCTATAAAGTCCGATATGAGAAAGATGTATATTGATTTATAGTTATAGCAGCAGATATTTTGCTGTTTTATTTTGGGATTTTTTTCAGAAAAAGTGAGGGTGATAATTTAATTGATATCTTATGCATTTCCACATACCTGAACTGGAAAAGTGTCTTAGTGTAGAATTCAATATTCAGGGGCATCATAAAACTTACTCTTTAAGATTTATTGGCAGGAGACTCAAGGAGAAACAAGATATCTCTGGCAAAGATAAATACTCACTGCATTGTGTTGTCAAAAATACATTACCTTAATGATCAAAATAATATTAAAAAATAACATCTGGAGCCCTGGTTTTCTTCTCATTGGTTCTGTTTGGTCTCACTGATGAAAGATCAGTGCTATCACCACGTTTAGAGTAGGAAAAAAGGCAGTTTGAGTTCTGAGTAGTCTCAGAGCACAGAAGTATTAATGTAGGGAAAGATGATTACAGCTGTTAGAACTGAGCATGAGCATTCTGGGCAAGAATGACTCATCCTTTGCTTCCCTGCACCATATAATTGAGATCCCAGTACAGTTAAGTACAGTTCTTGATTTTCTAATCAGCAATTAGTTATTGTTTTTCCTACACAGTCGCAAAACCCCAAGATGTTTCTTGGTAGGTTCTTCTTCTACTGCCCACTGCTGTCAAAATTCATGCATCTGATTTATTTAATATTTTAATGATACATTCAAATGATAATCAGGTTTTTCATCCTCAACATGGCTAAATCTAGTTGAGTAAAAAGCCTATTGCTCCATAAAGGAGTCAGAAGAAATCAGCTAAACAGTAGCACTTCGTTTCAATAACATTACTGATTTTTTCCACAGCCTATTTATCAGGCCAAGCTTGGTTCAAAGAAAAATAAATTATATATAGTGGGAAAAAAAATCTCAATTGTTTCAATAATGACAAAAAAAGAGTCTGCAATCAAGAATAATTTAATGGTTTTAATGTAAGTAATTTATTCAAAGACAATGTCTAATGTTGCATTAAGATAAGAATGAGAGTCTTTGAAATACTCTGTCTAAACATCATACTTTAGTCAGAGCAAATCTTTCCATCACTCTGCCATCTTGAAGCAATTACATCTAACTAAAGTTCTGCACTTATCAATTTAATCTATAAAACACTTTGTTTTTTTATTTCCAGACCAATTAATCATTTTTGTAATAACAATTGAGGGGTTTTTTTGTAAATCACAATAAATTAAAACAGTTTTTGCTAGTCATAGTTCTCATAAGAATGCAAATATGTCATATGCAATATGTCATGCAAATAGACTTTAGATTAGCAAGGACGTTCCAGTGTGAAAAGTAATCTCTAGAAAATATACTCTTTTTTTTTTTTTTTTTTTTTTTTAAGACCACAATTCCTATAATACTATTTACATGAATCAACACAAGCATTCAAACCTAATTTGACTGAGCACAACACCTCCTGCATGTACATTTCAGTAAACATTTCACACTGGATCTTGTTAAATAATACATGCAATTTATTATCCATTGAGAGACTGCTAACTTACTGTAAGCTTACATAGAAAACCATTAAATACTTTGCATATGAAAGGTGTCCAATGATGCAGATGAAATTGCATCATTTAGAACCTGTATGAATTGAAACAATTTCACAATTTGTTCTTCTTTTGCTGCATAATAGTTTCATTCATCTGGAATATCAGTAATGCAACATTAGGCATCCAAATTATAATGTCCAGACAATGTGTGCAAGAGTAGAGGAGAACTGTTCACTTTCTCTATATGTAACAATATTCTCCTTTTTAAATATCTAGCAACCCAAATGCTTTGAAGGAAAATTAGAATGTTTGCTGACACAATATATGCTGATAACTACCCTGAAGACTCATTTACAAAATTTATAAAAATTCATTACACATAGTTTGAAGATGCTGCAAGTTATGATCTTGAAAAACAAATAAATATTATTACAAAATCATAAACAGCTAAAGAAATAAACTCAGTTTATTAAATAATTAGCTATTAATGCTGTGCATAATAAGGTTTATGTATTTATTATATATATGTGGAACATTTATTTATTTAAAATGTTCTAGCTGTTGTGCTGTACACGATACCATATAATAGTAATGTATATATACAATCAAATTCATGTCTGTCTGCATGAGTTTGATATTTCTCCTTGAAATATTCTTTTATTGACTGCAGACATTATCTGAATCTGTTCAGTGGTCCATGATTATTTCTGATCTACATCATCTCCACGACAATCTGTTGATGTATATGACAGTTGAAATTTAAGTCAGTGGAGTCTGAACAGAACAAACAGGCTGCTAGTTCTCTGATGAGAGGAATCTGTTGCCTAGAATTCATTGTTTGATCTCAATATTGTCTGGTTTTGCTTTGTCTGAAATATTTATTTTGTGTTCCTGGAATTGCTGTTTTGTGGGGAAATTCAAGATTCTAAACAAATCTTGCATCTGTTTGTGAGATTCCTCTGCCTTATTAGTCTGCTTTTACTGTTGATCTTTTTTCTGTTTTGTTTTTCTGAATAATTTCCAAAACTGCAGCATACTGAGTATGTAAGAATAGTCAGCAGTGTTCAAATTTCTTTTCTATTTTGGAAGGAATGGAGGGCTTATAACACCCAACTAATTACTGATAAGTTCACAGGAATTAGCAATTATTAACATTATTGTACACCACCAAATACTGAAATGGTCAATGAAATGTAAGATTGAAATAATTTTAAAGTATTAAAATATTTGACCCTCCCATCACCAACTCCACCCTAACTGCTTTTCCAGTACACATTCACTCTCTGTTTCTCTGCAGACACAGGTCATCTCTGGTTCCCCAAACTTTCCTGTTGAGGTCTTATCTATGCCAAATTCCATTTCAGAGACCTTTTTTGTTCCCATCTTATGTCAGACATCCAAAGGTAGAAAAGAAAAGGAGGAAAGATGTCACAGTAAATGCATCAAAGAAAGAGCAGGGCCTCGTTATAGCAATCTCTCTTTCCCTGTCTGCAATCCAAATCCAGGTCAGGGGAAGACTCTGCCTTGTTCAAGACAGGTGATATTCTTCAGGTGTCAGTACTGGGAGTGGCACTGTTTGAAACCTTTGTCAATGACAGGGATGGTAGGATTGATTACATCCTCAGTAAATTTGCCAGTGATGCCAAGCTGTTAAGGGCAGCTGACACACCAGAGGGAAGGGATGCCATCCAGAGGGATCTTAACAGGCTTGAGACATGGACCTGTGTGAGCCTCATGACGTTCAATCCAAGTGCAAGGTCCTGCACATAAGTAGAGACATCCATGGTTGACAAGAAATTCACCATATGGCAGCAATGTGCACTTGCAGCCCAAAAAGTCAATTTTGTCCTGGGTTACATCAAAAGAAATGTGGCTAGGCAGGATGAAGGAGGTGATTCTGCCCCTCTACTCCACTCTCCACCTGTATCCAGCTCTGGAGCCCCCAGCACAAGAAGAACATGGATGGGTTGGAGTAAGCCCAGAGAAGAGACATCAAGCTGATCAGAGGGCTGGAGCTCCTCCCCTGTGGAAACGGGCTGAGAGAGTTGGGTTTGTTCAGCCTTGAGAGGAAAAGGTTCTGGGGAGATCTTACAGCACCTTCCAGTATCTGAGGGGGGTCTATAAGACAGCTGGAGGGGGCTTTTTACAAGGTCATGCAGTGATAGGATAAGGGGTAATGACTTCAACTAAAAGAGTTGAAGATTGGTTTAGATTAGATATTAGGAAGAAATTCTTTACTGTGATGGTGGTGAGACATGGGAACACCCAAAGAAGTAGTGGATGCCAACACTGAAAGTGTTTCAACACAAGGCTGGACGGAGGTCTGAGCAACCTGGTGTAGAGAAAGTTGTCCCTGATCATGGCAGGAGGATTGGAATTAGATGATTTTTAAGCTGCCTCCCAAGCCAAACTATCCTATGATTTTATGAATTTTTCATTCTGAAAATTCAGCCTCACACTAATCTTATTTATGCTTTCTGGCTGGATGATCCATTCACTCTCCTTCCCTTTTCTTGTCAGCACTAACCAGGACCTGTATAACTCTCTATTCTCCCTCCTCACACTGATTAAATAAAATCCACCAACAGAGCCATTATGTTCCTTACCTTCTCACTGACACAACTATGACTTCTCTTTCAGCTCACTTTCTCTTTCATGACAGACAATTTTAGTGTGCAGGTTCAAGACATATATCATAATTGTGGTTAAATTAAATCAGGAATAAAGCTGTTAATAATGAGATGAATCTTTCTGTATTGCATGTATCTTTCAGCTAAGCATATTTACTTGGAATCAGCACAGTAGGAAAGACTAGGGAATACTATAGCAAGACATCTATAGTATGCAATCGATCTCAGTAATTGTCTTACACAACTGTGAATTATGCTCCAAATTATTTTCTTGAGCAGAAAAGCATAATAACTTATTTTTCACTGATGTATGAAATTTCTGAGGAAGTGTGATATGTCTGGAAGACTTGTCCCCTAAAATAAATAAATAGATTTCCTTTTTTTTATTATTATTATTACCGTCTTTCCTTTTTTTTTTTTTTTTTTTTTTTTTTTTTTTTTTTCTTTTATTTTCTGGCTCGTGGCAGCCTGTACCCTTGGCAGGGACCTGCCTAGTGCCAAAATTTCTGCATGTCACTCAACAGTAGGCATATACAATCATAGAATCAGAGAGTCATGGATTGGTATGGGCTGGAAGGGACCTTGAAAGGTCTTCTAGTCCATGCAATGGGCAGGGACATCTTCAACTAGATCATGCTGCTCAGAGCCCCATCCTACATGACCCTGAATGTTTATGGGGATATGGGGCAACTACCACATCTCTAGGCAACCTGTGCCAGTGCCACCCCAGCATGAAAGAATTTCTTCATTATACCTAACCTGAATCCCCCCTCTTTTAGCTTAAAACCATTAGCCTTTGTCCTATCACAAAGGGCTCTGCTAAAAATTTGTCCCCATCTTTTTTATGAGCCAAAATCCCATCTCAACTCTAAATTGAAAGAGTGCAGAAGCAGAAGTCAAACATCCATCACAACTTTAGACCTGAAGAATCCCTGCTTAGTCATCAGTAACATTTCGTGCTCATGTAAAATAATAATAAAAAAAAAATGTATGAGCTACTTCACTGGAGCAAAAGTACCCATTCTGACACAATGGTCTGTGTAGGTCAGTCATCCAAGGCAGATTGGATTCAAAATTATTGCTGCCCAATTAAAGAGAGTTAGAGGGAAAGGAAAGAGTTTGAGGTTTGTAGATACCACAAAATCTTTACTGTTTAGAATTTAATCCTGCTACTGCTTTGTCACACCAGCACTTAAAATCATTGTTTCTGCCTCTGGATGCTTGGGACAACATGGGAATGTCATCAACCTGTTCAATGCCTTTTCAGAGGGTATGCATGGTGAATAGAATAGTTTAATTTGTTTTAAATCTGAACTCCTCACATTGCAATCTATTATCTAGAGGTTAACTTTTGGTCATTTTGAGAAATTACCATATTTAGAAACCTATTCTAGGCTAATGGAATCTTTTTTGTCCCCTTAACACGGATTAAAAGGAACTCAAACTAAAATGGCCTGGATTCCAGACTTGGTTATAGTTTGTTTTTGAACAGCACTGAATGTCAAATATATGCATCAGAATAAATAATGCCTTCTTTTTCCTATTGATCATCTGGAATTCTAGATTTTTAATGAAAAACACCTTTAATTTCTATCTGTAGAAGCTCATAAAATCTTAGAACTTAAAATCATCCAAATACAAATTCATGCCAAAGTAATTTTGAATAATTTTGAAAGGATTCACAAATTCTATTCATACCTAAATGAGTAAAAATCCATCTGTTTCAAAAATTCATAAAAGTTAGTGTTCATAAAATATTCACAGGTAAGTTAGTAGTGTTTAAAAAAAAGAAGTTAAAACTTTGATGAAAACTCTAGAGCAAGAAAAAATCTCAGACAGCATTTATCAATTAAGGTAAAAGATATAACAAAGATATAACAATCAGGAATTATTTACTATGAATAGTATTACAATATATGCAATATAAATCCCTCCTTTCTCATAGTTTCTTCCAAAGTATAAGAGAATTTCTAATGTAGTGGTTGAAATAAGTAGTCTGAAATACTGACTGAAAGAAAGACATGCATAAAGACACAAATTAAGGTAATTGAATCTTAGAAGACCAGTAATAGAAAAAGTGGCTCATTAAGGTCATTTCAACAGCTTAGCTTCATTGGTGAGGTTAGGAATAAGTAATAAGGTTTGGTTCAGATTAAAAACTAGAAGACACTTATGCAAAGACTAGGAAGGGAATCCTGGAAAAGGTATGTGGGGAGAAGAAAAGCAGGTCCAAGAAAAGCTGTATATTTTAAATGGACAAGAGTGAAATACAATTCACAGAGCAGAAAATAATCATCTCTATTTGGCTGCTGTATAAAGGCTGAATCTTTTTTGATTTCTCTGCAGATCACCAACTTAATTAGCATTCCACTAAGCACAGAGATTTGCAATTACAAATAAAATATCATGTTCTAGGCAGTACCGGGTCTAGCTGGGATGGAGTTAATTTCCTTCATTGAACTCTGTATAGTGATATGTTCTGGTTTTATGAGTAAAACTGCTGATAACACAGCAGTGTTTTGATTATTGTTGCAGCACTTATACAGTATCAAGATTTTCTCTTTTTCCCACTGTCCTGGAAGCAAGTACATTGAGGATAAGGAATTTGAGAGGAGACACAACCAGAACTACTGAACCAAACTGATCAGAGGGATACTCCATATCATACAACATCATGCTCAACAATTAACCTGAGGGATAAAAGTTTGATTAGGTAACAATTGCTTGTAGATGGGCTGGGCAGCAATCTGCTTGTGGGAGGCGGTGATGCATCACTTGCTTTGTTTCATTTTCTTTCTTTTGTTGTTGTTGTTGTTGTTTTGGTTTGTTTTTTTTTCCTTATTGAACTGTCCTTAACACACAAATGTACAGGGTGCATTCTGCTCCCCATCATCCTAGTGGGAGGAGTGAACGATTGTCTGTGTGATGCTTAGCTGCCAAGAGGGGTCAACACACAACATCCTCTATGTGCCTGCTGTTTGAGATTTCTTTGCCACTCGGAAATCACCAACACCAGCAGGAGTCCAGGATAACTTGACTGAAGTCAGTGAACCAGCCTTTTTCAGAAAAAACCCTTGGAATGCAACATATGCAGTTTGGTTGACAAAGTCAGGTCCAGTGAGTTTGTAGTAATGAAGCCACATCTATAATAGACTAAATATGCCTCTTTATGCTCTTTAGTAGGGTGCCATGAAATTCCTGCCTTGCTGATTTAGCAGAAGAGGTTATAAAAAAAAAAAGAAAAAAAGTAGCAAAATCACTCCTGAAATTCCTCCCTTAGCTGAATGTCATTTGCTATCCTTATAGTTAAGATGTCTGATTCCCAGGGATGTGAATTAAAGTACAGGATTAGTAACAAAGAGCTTACAAGGCAACTTAAAACATCATCTTAAACATTAGAACTGTGGTGCTGTGAAAACCACACTTTAACAGTTTTAAGGTCTGTAAAATCAGTTACCTGATTCATTAGTTTCAGTTCTTCGAATGATTATAATATCTAACATGAAAAGGACTCAGGCAAAACAGGCAAAACAGGAACAATGAAACTATAAAGTTAAGTATAATATTAAATACAAGGAATAATAAAACAAATGCACAAACATTGGAGAAAAAGAAGCAACTGTGCAAGTCTTTAATTATTCTTATACAAGAACAAATACATACTGTTGCTGCAATGTGAAAACAGAATAGTTATACTCTTCTTTACTGTTTGAAAACTATCCACTTCCAGGTGAAGGCAGTTGTCCTGCTTATGTGAAGAAGCACATTTCAGTTGGATCATGCTGCTGACTATGAGTTGTACATAGTACATGATAAAGATGGCTCTAGCACCAGATTGTTACATATGATCTAAGAAAGAATGAGAAATGTGTCCCATCACCTTCCTGACTCATGAGCTCTCTGAATATCATAAATAGAACCAAGTACATTCTTTTTTTTTTCTACCACTGAAACTGATTATCTTTTGATGGATAATGGTCCACTAATTTTCACATCTAGAAAATACAGTGTGATGAATTGGCCTTGTGTGATTCCTTTTACTTTACTGAGATTATCTGGTTTTGCTACCATTCATGTTTGAGTTTATCAACATTGAATCTGTGTTCTATACTTATAACACATAAACAGTGATCATGCAAAAGACTTTCATTTTTCTTTTATTCTCCTTAATAATGGTTATGTATCAATTCTTTTGAAATTTCGCTGTCTCTAGAGATTCATCCTGATCCCAATTATTAACTATCTGCTTCTTTTCACAAATGGCAGGGAAAATTGCTCATTTGTGAATAACCAGTGTTCATCATTAGCTAGAAAAAGGAAAAAAGCCAAGATATTCAAATCTGTTATAGGTGTCAGCCATACTTTTGCATTTATATATCTTTAAAGAGACACTGTCTCCTTTGGCAACTGCTTTGCTTACTAACTTACTGCATGATTAATTATATTGTGTAGTGTCACAGGAAATCACAAGCATACAACAAGGTAATACATGGTATCAAGTCAGAACAGAGCTTCTAGCACTTTTGCAATGTTTTTTATACAAATAAATCCGAAGTGTTCTTTCATTAATCCTCCTCAGGCATACCGTACACATCTTTCCTTACCCCCAAAATCTTTCTGCATTTCAGAGCCAGAGTGATTATATTATTATGAAGGATTATACTATACATTTCAGCAATTAAATGCATATTTCTGAAGGCAGAAGAATCCCCACTATAAATTGTTTTTGACAAAAGGTTCTCCATAAATTACTCCATGAAACTCTTCCTGTAGAAAGAAATAAATGTCTGTAACTTTAGAGATACCATGGAAGAAGCTGACAGAATAAAATGTTTAAAAAATCCCATTTACTCTCCTCATACTGGCCTACAAACACTAGATAGAAAGTAAATTGCCCTGAAGAGAGCAGTGTGTAGTAAAATGGCCATTATTCATACTTGAGGTATAGACTTGTACTTTCACAAAAAAAAAATTCTGAGGCTTAAAGCCTCTGATTTGTGTGTAAGCCAAGCTCTTAATTTTTCTCAAAACAATTGAGAGAAAGACCTGACTTCAATGGACCCTTGCAACAGGTATTGGAAATTTCTGTTACATTTTCTATTTACACATTTGGCCTTCTCACCAATTTAAGGGGATGGATTTGACTCAAAGTGGCAAACTGATGGAGATTAGGTTCAATGTGTCAGAATGAAGAGCATTCTGGACAGAGAATTTACCTTGTTTGAAGGATTTGGTTTGTTTTGTTTTTTTCCCATGTGACTTTGCTTCTAATTAATTATATGATCTCGAATATATTGCTTGATGTTTTCTTTATTTAATATAGATGCCCAAAGAAGAGACAATATCAACTCAAAAAGTGCGGTTTAAGGCACACGTAACAAATGTCAACATATAAAAACTAGAAATAAAATTTAAGGACAATATGAAAAAGACTCATTGAGTTTCCACAAATGGTATAAAATGTTTAAGTTACTCTTGATACTATTTTCTGTTGGTATGCAAACCAATGACCATATTTTTGGAAAATATGTCATCAGTATAGGTAGACTGAATAATTTCTAGACTATACATTTGCTTTAGATGGCCCTTAACAGAGGAGATCTTTTATGCAGCAGTTCCTGTTAAAGTGTTTACTTTGGGGACACTGCTATTCAGCTTCCACTTTCCTCTTCAAACATCCTTTAAGACCTTTCTTTCTTAAAGGATCATACTCTGTTCTAGTAACTTTATGCTATAGCTCATATTGCAATACTCTTCTTTGGTGTCATGGGGCTCGATGAGACAATGAAAAGGATTACAATTTTAAAACTAATTGACTTAAAGAAGTTTAATAGCAATGTTAAAACAAATATTAAGTTGAAACAGACAGGGAATTACAGGGAGAAACACTGCCCTTTTCAATTTCAATACTATCTCATCTAAATAAAAGATATTTATTTAGTCCTAATTATTTTTTCTCTGCAAAGTTACATCTTGCTTAGGTAGATGTGAAATTGTACCAACAATAGGGTGGCAAAACCACAGATCCTATTCCATTCAACCAGTTACTTCTCATGTGAGAAGCACACAGCATGTCAGAGAGGTTGCCCAAAATCGATTTAAAAAGCTGGCACCAAAACATTGTGAAACAAAGACTTTCTGTCCCAATTTACCATATATAACATCCCTTCGTGCTTTCAGCCTAAGAAACTGCATCACCAATGCTCTGCCTCATAGAAAGCAAGGATGAGAAGGGTTCCATAATGCATAATACTAAGTTGCATATATAAGGCTGCATTTTACCTTATATGGGCATTTTTTCTTTCATTAAAACACCCCTTGCAGCACAGCAAGGTTATTGAACTACAGCAATACATGGGGGGTTTTGCCAGAATACAGACAATATTTCATCAGCAATACACAGTAAGGGGAAAGAGAAGCCATAGAGATTTATTTTGTGAACTAGAAACTGAGGCACTAACCATATAAATACCTTCATCACAACAAAAGAGATGCATGTAAAGTTTATCAGTGAGATCAGTAAAATCAAAGCATTCAGTTCTCCAGGGTTTAACTCAACAGGATTAGAGCTAAGCCATTTTTGAGCGTATCCTTTTCTTTCACACTGTCGTAGCACCAGAAGAAATTTGAATTAATATGTAAAAAAAAAAATCCTGAAACATACCACAGACTATTAAAATGTTATTACTTTAATGATTACTTATTAATTAGTTGTACTTTCTATGAGGAAGAAGATCATCTAACACAAGTGTCACAACTACCCTGGCACAGGGCATGTTGCACACAATTTAAGCTACAAATTAATTTGCTTTTTCTTACAGATTTGAATATTCGTTTACCATTTATTTTCTTGAGAGTAATGGCAATACACTCTCAGAATGGTGGACATCTTTTGATTATTCCAGAAATATTCCAATTTAATTAAAGGGTCTTCTACTTGACACAGGGAGAAAACTCAAAGAAATATCTCCATTTTGATACTCAGACAACCTGTAAAGATAACTTTAGATGAGGATTTCCATCTTCATTCTTTATTTATTTTATCGGGGAAGAGGAAATTCCTCCAGTTATAATAAGGTTAAATAAGGTTAAAAAGCATTATATGATTAAAGCTATAAAGAGCAAATTGAATGAAATTAACAGTAGAATAAACTGCAATTATAGATTTGTTTATAGTTTCTGAAAACTAATTTGAATTCTGTTAATGAAGCAGTGCTTGCAAACTTTTCTGTCATTCAGAGGATATCAACAAAGCAAGTGAAAATATCTTTAACTGGAACACAGTTATGATTGTTTTCCTCTTGCTAAAAATATTGACAAAGTGTGAAAATTTGAGGGATTTTCTGACTAATGAGTTAATAATTTCTCAAATATATGTGTAAGTCCTTAACTTGCTTATGCTTAGATGCAATTTTGATGCATTTTCCCTCTGTCTTGAAGAAAGACGTGGAAGTGTCGGATATGAAATACAAACATCATTATGCAGATGACTAACATGACTATTTTACACTATATCATGAATTTTTCTTCCTCTAATACTAATTTTATCTTAACTGCACTGGGATACCCTTTCAGGAGGATGCAGTGCCATGAACATGAAAGCATTTTCCATCACTCACAACTTTCATAAGTGATATCACAGGTAAGCTTATCAGAGCAGATATTTAGTGCGACAGAAGCTACAACAAACAGAATTAGCTGTCCCTTCTTGAGTCAAATTCAGGTTAACATTCAAGTTACAGTCCTCAAACCTATCACAGTCTGAACTGTAAGGTTATAAGGATATAACAGTAAAGATTATAACAACAAGTGCTGAGGGTTGCAGCAGAACACTGGATGTGAATACTGCTATTAATGATGGTCAAAAGAGAAATATAAAATCTACAAACACCTCCCACAAAGAACGAGGGAAAAACCACACTGCAAGATTCTAAGTGTGAACATCTCCAGATCAGATCTGAATTAACCTGGCCAAAGAAACTTCCATGAAAGGGTTGTTCAGTAAAAGGAGAAAAGCACCAAAAGACATGCAACTTGGAAGGGAGAGAAATAATATAAAAAGCGAAGATTGAAATATGAGGAAATTGTGACAAAAATACAGTGATGTAATGCATTCCTTAAAATTCCTCTAAATCTGCAAGAAATTAAAAAAATATATTTCTACTTTCCCAGTTTTGAAAATATACCAAGGCAGTTAAAAACTACAAAACAGAATTCTAGTAATATCTTGAAATTGTTACATGAATTGCAAACTTTGAGCAACTTTATCCTTAACATCATTTTAATTTTGAGGTCTCCAGCAGCACTAGCAAATTTCAATTTTTTTGAGGGAAATTGATCATAAGACTCATTCCTAGGACAGGGTATTTTTATTATATGAAGTAAAATCTTACATTAGCAAAAGAACTTGTAATCTTCAAGTTTTCTTCAAGTTTTAGGCAGAGGTAAGTGAGGAAGTTAATGGCTCATTAGAAATTCTAGTCACTTTCTTTTACTTCTACAGTCTTAAGAATATTGCATTACAGACAGCAAATTTTAAAAATACTTCCTCTGTAGTATATTATAATATGCTCAAGATACCAAGTAGGGGAAATGAATTGTTTACATCCAATGCTGTTACAAAGTAAATATATATAGTGTTTGTTCTGCATCCCGGAATGAGCACTACCAGAATTCACACTACAAAGGGTCCCTGAAGAAAGGCAGTCACAGATGCCAGATGACCTCAATATGAGAAAGGAAGGAATACAATCTCTTGAATATCTTTTTGCTTAGTTTTATGCTTTGTGCTAGCTCATACACAACGGAATCAGATTTATCTTTGTCACCATTCCTCTAATAAGCTCTACATGTCTAATACACCTAATAATTTTTAACACAATCTTCCAAAGCCCAGCTATAGCCAAGTCTAGAAAAAAAAAAGTGTTATTTTAGAGTTGAATGTCAAAGTACCAGAGCAATACTTAACAGATTTGATTCCCCTGAATGGGAGATGATTGACAAAAGGGCCGTGAAATAGTATCATTCTCTTGCAGTCAATGACTGAGATACTTTTCACAGTGCACAATTTCAACTCAAGAACTAAGAGGAAACAGTCATCAAAGTAAACTATGTTGGCATCTAAAAGACCAGTGCAAGAAGTTCTTTTTCTCTTTGTATATAATTTGTTGGAGAGTGACTGACTGTAAAAAAGAATCCTTCAGGTAAAAAAAGGCAGCAAAAAGAAGTCTATGCTCTTGCATTTCATTTCATTTTACATCGTGCTGCGCTACACACATCTTTAAAATGTTAATTTATTTACAGTTTAATAGGAACCTAAAGTTCAGTGATTCATTTGTTAGATCCTACATGAACTACCTATAAAGTAATGTCCACACACATAATATGCATGGTACAGGAACATAAAAAAGTCCCCAATAGTAAACACACAGTCTTACAGTGAGGAAAGAATGGAGAGCAGAATACAACATGACAGCAGCCTTTCTAGCAGAACTTGTGCAATGCCTAACAGCAGGTTGAAGTCAGGATAATAGTCTCAAAGGTTTGAGAAACAAGAAAACATGAGTTTGGCTTCCTGAAAACTAAAGTGGTGATGAAATAGATGTAATATCCTTTCTTACTATACGAGCTAATAAAGAAACAAGACTTTTAATTAGTCAGATTTAGATTGCCATTATGTAACTCAAAACATAGGGACAAAATATTCCATGAGGGAAGCTCAATTGATGTTTACCTTATGACTGTGCAGAAAAACATTTTCAATGCTGTAAGGATACATAATTTTTTTTTAAAAAAAAAAGACAAACCAAAAAACAAACAAACAAAAAAACTACAAAAACACCAAGGGACCATGAAGATTATGTAGATACAAGCAGTTGTAACAATGCTGTAGATTTTAATGGTCATTATCTAACCTTACATCACAATTATGTGTTTCATATGGTAACACATCTTACCCGTGCTACCCAGAGAGTCACAAAGTAGACAAGGGCCTGTGAAGAGAAGACTGTTAGCCCTTAATTTCCAGCAATTCTGTGGTTTCTACACAGTCGTGATGGATGTCTCCTACAACAATTTAGAAAAGGGGAGGTATCTTCCTTTATCCAAAGACATTAGGTAAAAATAAGGCTCAAACATTTTCTTTATTCTTTTTGTCTGTGTGTTATTTATTTATCTAAAATACTTTTGGCATGATCATGACTTAAGAGTACTCTTAGGCATTCTTTGTGGGGGAGAGGATAATAACACAAATATTGTCTACTGTTAGTGTTTACGGTTGAAAGGATCTAAACTACAGTTCTATTGTGTATAATGATTTCTCTGTCTATACACAAAGCTGCAGAACTAATGGGGCAGGAAGTTTTGAATGGGTTTCATCAATGTAAGATAAATATCACTGGTTCAGCAATTGCAACCACTTTCATTTCCTGAAAAAAACTAGCAAAACCTGTATTTGTCTGTGATTATAAAAATAAAGATCAGAGGTTCCCCATATGATGAGGGAATGGATGGTCAAAAAATTGAGGAAATACTACACTCACTAAAGGAATGCACTAAAGGAATTTTGGTGTTACTATAACATATTAATGTTCATAAAAATATATATTTAATGTCTAGTATTTTTTCTCATGAGGGCTGGGAAATGGAGGAAGATGGATTACATGCAATTTGTTGTATAGTCAATCCTCACTAGTGTCAATGTTGATTTGAATTTAAGTATTAGAAACAAAAGAGATAATATTGTGAACCTTTTGAATTCTAACTAATTTGATGAGCGTTGTGAATTTAAGAGTGACTTCTAGTTGTAATTGGACTAGAATAGGAATGAAGTCATCAAGTCAAGTGATTCCACTGGCCAGCCCAATTGCTAAACATCAGTTTAGCTTTTCCCATGTCGAGGTCCAGCCGCTCGTCCTTGCATTAGAGTTCTTCATCACTGGGACTGACTACCATTGGAGTACTGCTCTACTACACCCACATGAGAACTTAATCCAAGAGTAATTTCAAACAAAACTGGTTTAGAAAATTAAAAGTACTTTTAAACTCTATCACTCTATCAGCCTGTGGTAGTTTTGTCATTTTGTGCAGGGGAAAAAGGTGCTGTTTTACGAATCTGTTATAAAAGTGTTAACACACCTCTTCAGAACTTTTAAAATCAGTTATTGCAGTTGTATATAATATAGAGTTGTTGGTTCCTAGACCCTCAACTTATGATACCTCAGTAGAAGAACAGAGATCCACAACTCTGTGGTGTCTTGTGAGAGACATCGAAGAGGAAGCAAAAACTATCTACCAAGAGAATCTGGCTTCCACCAAATAAAATCTGCAGCTCAGAGTTCTGTAAGGGTCAAGTCAATATAGACCCATTTTCAAGAAGGTAATATTCCTGCTCTAAACACCAAAAGCCATCTCCAACATGACTTCCTTAGATTCTTTCTATAATTATACGTAATTACATTCTGTAAAAAAACCAAAAAACAAAAAACAAAAAACCCCCCCCAAAAAACAAAACAAAACAAAACAAAACAAAAAACTACAAACAGACAAACAAAACAAGTCTACAAAAAACCTCCAAAGTTTTCTTCTAGCAACATTTGTATATTCTATTTGGTAAACTTCAGCTAGTTCTCAGAATAGCTTGAGTGACTGCTTGTCTTCTCTTGAGCTAATTGTTTAAGCAGATGTTGGTCTTCAAATCAATCTTGTGGACAGAGAAGAAATCCTTGTAGAATAAAGTAGATACACTAATTAAGAGGGACCTTGCAGTAACACTAATTTCACTGGTGAACATTTTTTTCAGAGTAATACCTTTGAAATGTTACAAACTGCTGTAACTACTAAAGGTGTGTATACCCTCAATTATAATTAGACCTCTAGCAAATGAAGCCAACTCACATATAGATCCAGTCTTGGTTTACCTGCCTCTGTCAGTCCCAATCTAATAATTGGTTATCTAGTTGTTAAAAAGTTATTCTCAGCAAAGTGACTTACTCAGGAAAGCAAATGTGGGGGAAGAAACACCAAAGAGCAAAAATATCACTTCTAATACTCTATTACAGAGGTGCTCTTAAGAAAAATGAACCTTAAAGATCAATCTAGAAGCAACCACCATATATTTTACCATGCATATATTTTACCATGCATTCACTTACATCACATACATATGATTTAGTAAAATACAGATAGGAGATGCAGACATTTTGTTCACAAGTGAATTGTAATTACAAATTATTAAGGAAAAGGTGAAAAATCATTTTCCCCATATATGAACCTCCCTAGGAATAATACATTGACTACTAAGTCTGTGAAAAAAGATCTTAAGGTAAGTACATTATAATTTTGTAGCAAAGTGGTGAAGACAGACTTGTGACTATCTAGCATGCTAGGCAGTATGAAATTTTAATTTTCTAACTAGACATCTGCTTTTCTCTGTGTGCCATAGAAGTTTGTTTACCACAGGCCATTTTCTCAGGCGTATAATTATTTTGACTTTAAATATAGTAGTCATTTATTATGAGGCATAGAAGCTGTTTAGAGCTGTGACAGCTGTGGCATCATATTACATTTCTCTAAATCACTTAAGTCTGCTGTTATACAACAGTGTACTTCAAATATAAATTATCTTCAAAGAGGTGTATCTGTCCAGAATTTTGTATGAAAAAATTTGCATGAAAGTACAACATGTGTATAAGGCATAAGAATCTAATGGACAATGACACAGCTCAGAAATTGCAATCATGGAAAAAGAGTAAGCAAAACACAAACAACAGTGGTATAAAATTTCACTGTGATCCAGCCAGAAGTTCTATAAAATATTACAAAAATCACCTGCTCATATAGTTGATAAGTACAGTGTTTAGCATGCCTTAGTGGTGCAAAATAAACCACGTGACACTGTTAAAATTTGAGAAAAAAATATAAATACAGTACAATTTTTTTCTTTGTTGACCTGCATCAGCAAATGATTCTTCAACAACTTAAATGTTACACACAATCTCCCTCTGATTGTGCTAAAAGTACATAGAGCATGGTTCTGATTTCTGTTTTGTTTCATGTTTCTTCATGGAATAACATCTTTTTTTCAGAGAAGAAAATATTATTTAAAGTTTTCTTTTTTCTTTTTCCGGTTCCAGGAGTATCAGGTATAATAATCATAATGCATTTTGGAGCAAACAAATCTACTTTTCTTTGTTTCACAGAGGACTTTTTTTCAGAAACATGCAAAGTAAATAGAGTATCAAGCATTTGCTGAGGACAGTCCGTGATTACAGGAAGTTAATCCCTGTTTAAAAGAGATTTCCAAATTGTATGAATATTCCAAGCTACAAAAGTTTTTATCTAATTTTAATAAGGAGGTGATTAAAATTTCTACAACTATGAATCGAGCACACAAGAAAAGAAGCTACAGTCTTGAGCCTCATGACAATAGTGTAACAAGCAAAAAAAGTTTGGACAAATGTTCAAACTTTTCTGGCTTCTCCTTAGGAAACTGCAGGTGTTGAGTAACAGAATTTTTTAAACAAATCCACAAGTTAAAAGTGGTCTAGACGACTTCATCAGAACAGAGAACCACTTCTATGCTCACTGCTTTTCTTTTAGTGGGGCTTATGGTCAACAGAACATGAAAGAAAGCAAAAGATTCCCAAATCCTGGCACTAAAAATACATATCCTCTTAAGTTTTAGTGTTTAGTAGAGATGAAAAGACAATTAGGATCAATATGTATCTACAGAATAAATGTACACAAGTCTTAAATGATCATTGGCATTAAATTCTCATGTTACAGGTTTTTGTGGGCATTGTTAATCTTGAAAAGGAACCACTTTTGTATGTAATTTAATACCCTTGAAAATAGGAAAAAAACCCTTGAAAATTAATATTTGTAAAAGATAACACCAGAGATAAACAACACATGTCCCTCTTTATTTCTCAAAAATCTGCTTCTTAGTCCTATTCTGTAAAGCAAGTTCATTGTGGAAGTTTCAAACAACACCATATTAAGAGAATGTTTGAGTTTTTAATAAGATTTTTGAACAAATAAGAAGCTAATAAGATGTTCAGTGTGAATTTAGCTGACCTTGTGCCATCAAGCAGAAACATAAATGTTGCAGTTAAACATCAGAGGAACAAAACTGTTGATATCCCGTAGAGGCCAATTAAAAATTTGGGGATTTTTTTAACAAATGGATTAAAATTTAATTGAATGCCAAGTCTATGGAGGGTCAAAGAATCACATCTCATAATTGTATTGAGAGGTTTAGAAAGAGCATCTTGAAACATGTTATTAAAGACTTTCCTGTATGACTTCCTCTTCATTGCAGGAGGTTTTCTGACATTAAACCACAGTATTTAATGCACTTGTTTCAGCTGCAGACTTCTTGATAAAACCATTTCATTCCAGAAAGTCATGACTGAATGGAGCAATAACTTTTAAAAAATGCCTGATTTGTTTTCAGAGTGTCCTGTGTTGAAGTTTTTGGAGTAACTTGTCATTTACCGAACTTTGTTACCTAACAATTAGAAATTTGAATACAAACTGGAGGTACTGTAAAAACAAAGAACCTATTCAATGCTAACCATTTTCTAAAATTTCTTTTTTCCAGTTCGTAATCATCTATGAAGTGGACCACTTCTTTATGTTTCAGGAGTAAGTTCTTAGGGAAAAAAAAAAAAAAGGCAATTACAGAAAGCTCAATGATATGAGAAAAATGTACTTTGAATTAAAATGTATAAGAAAAGAAAAAATACCTTTCTTTTAAAATTCCCTAGTTTTTGGCTATTTTTTTCAGCGTCCTGATTAGAGTTTGGTAAAGCAGATGTTCAAGTAGCGTAATGTTAAGATGTAGGAAATTTAATTTTCACTACCTTTCTTTATGGAACTTTCATGTTATAAAAATAGAAGTGCTTTCTAGTCCTGTGTTCATTGGCAATTTCTTTACTGGATGGTAAAGAAACTCAAAATAGGAGATTTTATACTAAGGGAGTAGAGAAGTGGGCAAACAGCCATGAAGAAAGTAATTTGTACAAGACATCAAATTTCTTGGAGAAATGGCAGAAAACATGACATTGCATGGAAATCAAAGACAACCACCACTTTAAGCAGCAAAATTGAAATGCATGTATGTGATTGTACTTTCCCTAGGATAGATATATGTGATTTAAAAAAGGGGCTTTTTCCTTATTTAGAGATTTGCATAATATGCAAATCTCTTTAAATAAGAGAAAAAAATTACCATTTGAACAGAGCACATTTTAATGGAGGATTTTATGAACTTCTTGAGAGACAGAAAAATATGTTAAAGTTGATAGCCATGCCATCTCATGAGGAAAAGGGCCTAGCATGAGGGTTAGTGATTCCTACTCCTAGTCTGTCACCCATCACTACACTTCCATCAGAGGATGTTACCACATTAATTCTTCAGTTTTCATTCTTTTATTAATCTAAAAAGCACACTCTTTATTCCCAAAGTAACTTTGTGATGTTTGTTTAATTCATGTTTTGTAAATGGGAGTTGCATATACACTCTTTTAGAACTGAGTTGGATAAAAAAGACAACAAACTCATATATTTAATGACTACACAGGAAAATCCTTGATTTATATGTAATTGTGAATCTTAGTGTTTTAATCTAGAAATGCTGAAATCACATTGAAAGATAGTATGGAATAGTGTGTTAATTCAGTCATTTAATTTGTTTAGTTGTACATTTAGGCAAATTAGGTATGGTCTGAAGATGGGGCTACAAATTCCCCAGGCAACAAAAGAGTTCTAGGAATTTATTGGAGTTTAAAAGGCAAAGAAAGTGTGGAGATAGAGGAGGTTTTTATTAAGCACTAAGAAAGGAGACCCCTGACAGCTCATCTTAATGCAATTGGAAAGGTTAAGTGATTAAAAATTCGGCTGGAAATCTCATCAAAACTTCTGGTAGCAGGCTAGTAAATTTAACTGTGTGGTACCAACTACCACAGCAATCCTTGAGGACATATCAAGAGTAGCAAAGACTTTTAATGCTTTATTTCTAACTGTTCATTGTCCCTGAGGCCACATCAGGTTTTCCCAGCATCGATGACACAGATGAGATTGTTAGTTTTAGACCTCCTGTCTAGAGCAGATAGCAGTTGCAGAGTTCACTATACCAATATAACATATGTACCTCATCAGCACAAATCAGGTAAGCTGACTATATGCTATCCCATTTCTTCTAGCTCACTTTTTTATCACAAGGAAACAGGATATAGGAGTAGGGAAGAAGAAAAACAATAAAAAGCCAAAATCAACAAAAAACCTGCTGAAGGCATGCATTTTAGGCATCTATGAAAAACACCAATACATCTTTTTAGCACAGAGTAAAATATTTGTTATTTTGGTACAGTAACAGGGTTTGAATGGCTCTGCAGTTTGCTCTGTAGCACTTGCCATAATATAACAAGCAAATGAAAAAAACCTTGTCTGTGTATTCATTGTTTCTTGGAAAACCAAGTGGAAAACTAAAGTCATACCTTCAACTGAAACAAAAGAGCCAGAGAGTGCAAATATAACCTCATTAAATAAGACAGCAAATCTAAGTGCCCTACAAGGCTATTAAACTAACTAGATTGATCCATAATAATAAGAAACATATTTCACATGTGTGGAACAGTTCAGAGCTTTTAACAAGTAATAGGCACGCTGCTCTGTGAAATAGTTGCTATTCTCAGTATATCATTGTCAATGACTGTGCTATCTCAAAAGGAGCACTCTTCCCATACACTTTATTGCTTGATAGCTTGCTGATTGCTTTTACAAAGCAATAAATTGATGGCCTGATTCAGCAGTGACATTAGGTTATGCTCATTCCCTGTGATTGATGCTTTGAATTAGAACTCTTACATTCTCTTCTGTTTGGAAATATGAAATTCAAAACAAGCAAGCCTCATGTCACGAACAAAATTAGACAATGGATATCAGATGAGTGAGATTTATAAATTTAAATATCTAAACAGCTTTCTTATTTTTTAATGTTTTCATAATTTATTGTTGAAGGGACTGTCTTTCAGTAAAAATGATCTAGTCAAGTAAGGAGAGAGGAAAAAATTAGAAAATTGGAGTAAAATTTCCACACTGTAAATTTCTGCAGTATTAGAAATGCATGTAAAGGTGAACAGTAAGAACATATTAATTATTTAGCAGCCAAATAAATAAATTTCATTATTTATACATTTTGCAGCAAGTTTTAAGGTAAAAAGGAATTTTGTTATTTTTCCACTGGCTAAAAGATTCATCCATTAACTATAGCAGCCTTTTTTATTATACATCATTTTGAAATGACACAAACTAGTAAGGCAAAATAATAAAAAGGGTGAAATAAGAAAGGGTGAGTGCTAACTGTTTTTCATTATTCTTTCATTATAAAGAAATTAAATGAGAAGCAGCTTGTTAAAATAATTTTAAATATGGAAAAATAAAGGTCTCCAAAAAGCTAAGAATTTCAATTCAGCACTCCTATTTCACTACAAACAAACAAAACCTAAACAAAGACAAATCCCCCAAAAGCAAACAGCCCTCCCAATCTACTGACCACCACAGCTGTGAAGAAGCAGTTCTCCCCACTACATGTAAAATTTCAGAAAAAAAGCACTGCCAGGTGAGGAGCAATTCCAGAATAAATGTATTTTTACATATGGGGCATCCAAGTCATTTTGTGACAAATCTATGCAGCTCCTTGCCTAAAGTGCATCCCTGACTGCACTGCAGCTCAACATTTGAAACAGGAGAGAGATCAAATCTCTACTTTGTCAAATCTGATGATATTTTTATGTGTGAATAAAATTTTTAAATTTGCTGGATACATAGATATAAATTAACCGCTTTGGCCCCAATGTTTTCCTTGAATCTGACTGTGACTTGAGAAAGATTGCAACATCTCAGTTTTCACATCTGTAAATTGAGGATGATGTTATTTACTAACCTTCTTGCTGAAGCTGTGCACATTCATTTGCTGCCTTGCTGTCTTTTATACTGGCATTTTAAATTATACAAGCAACATTTAAGTGATAAATATTTATAGCAAAGGGCAAAGCATGATGGGCATCTGCTCATAGACTGATGTTCTTATCACTGAAAGGGATATAAAATACAGTAGCTTTCACTTTCAGGTTCAACATAATTCTTAGGCTATTCCTTTCAAAGAAGCAGTGGGTAAGAACTATAAATGAGCTGTACTTTCCTGCAACACGTTTATATTTTGTCCCCCCCTCTTTTTTTTTTTTTTTTTTTGTTCCTCCTTTTTGGTTTTGAAATCCTAATAAAAATGGAAGAAAACATCATTTTGACTTCACTAATGCATCCAAACAGGTCATAAATTAATCGACCTATTCTGGTGTAGTTCTGGTGTAGTTATTGTTATGCTCTCTCTTCTAGGGGTTTCAAAACACATATATACTTTCATTTTTTCAAGTTACTGACAGTGTTCTTTACCCCACCACAGAAAAGCACCATCACAAAGTTTCCTTTAGCTGTACCATTTTTTGTTGTTGTTTCTTAATTTCTTTTCATTTAAACTTTGTAAATATTTATAAAAAGATTTCAAATATCTATTTTCATGATTTTTACTATCCCTCTTCCAAGGAAAAATATCGTACACATTCTCAATAAGGCTATTAGGCATAGGTACCTATTTTATCATGACACATAGGATGAAGCCACCTTGCAGAGCAGGGCACTACCATGCCCCAAACTCCAGCACAAACACCTGCTGCAGTCCCACAACACATGAATGTCCCTGCAGCAGCAGCCAGGACACCAGTATGGACCACATATTCCCTCCTTTTCCTGACATTAAAGTGCTGTTATAGGAGTGGGACCAAGTCCTTTTTTCTTTCTTCCTCATTTCATTCTGCTGCCACGTTACAGTCTTTAGTTTTGGAATCATAGAATGCATGGAGTTGGAATGGACCATGATGATCGAGTTCCAGCCCCCAGTGCTATGGACAGGGCATCTCCCACTAGACCAGGCCATTCATGGCCTCATCTAAACTGGCTTTGAACACTGTAGGGTTTGAGGCATCCACAACCTCCTTGAGCGAGCTGTTCCTGTGTCCCACCACTCTCACAGTAAAGAATTTCTTCTACATGTATAGCCTACATTTCTCCTCTTTCAATTTGCACCCATTGCTCCTTATTGTATCACAACAGTTCCTGATGAAGTGTCCCTCTCTGGCTTCCCTGTGGGCCCACTTCACTGGAAGATTGCTGTGAGGTCTCCATGTAACCTCCTCTTCTCCAGGCTGAACAGCCCCAACTTTCTCAGCCTGTCTTCATATGGGAAGGGCTCCATGGCTCTTGTCAACTTCATGGTCCTCCTCCGGACTTGTTGCAATAGCTCCATGTCCTCCTTATATCGGGGGCACCAGAAGTGTACCCAGTACTCCAGGTGGGATCTCACAGGAGCAGAGTACCGGGAGAGAATCTCCTCCTTTGACCTGCAGCCCGTGCTGCTTTGCATGCACCCCAGGATTCCACTGGCTTTCTAGTCTGTGAGCACACACTGCCGGCTCTTGTTTAGTTTTTCATCAGTCATCAGCTCCAAGTCTTGCTCTGCAGGGCTGCTCTCAATTATTTCACTGCCCAGCCTGTGGGTGTCTGGGATTGCCATGACCAAGGTGCAGGACCTTGCACTTTGCTTTGTTGAACCTCATGATGTTTTCATCGGCCCACCATTTAGGTCTGTCAGGACTGAGGCATAAAAGTCATTCAGAACCTCAGCCTTCTCTTTGTCCAAGATAAGCAGGTGTGCTGTTTCCTTCTGGACAGGGCCCAAATATCCCTCTTGCTTTCAACATTTCTATAGAAATCCTTCTTGTTATCCTTAATATCCTTGGCAAGGTTCAGTTCTATCTGGGCCTTGTCTTCCCTAACCCTGTTCCTAGTTTCCCATATACTTTGTGTACTCCTCCCAGGGCACCTGTCCTCACTTCCACCTCCAGAAAATTTTTTGCTCCTGAGTTTTCTCAGCAGCTTCTTACCCATTCCTAGAGGTCTCCCTGCATTTTTTCCCAATTACTTCCTTGTTGGGGTGCCTTGCTCCTGAGCTTGGAGGTGATAATCCTCAGAAATCAGCCAGCATTCTTGGGCTCCACTGTCCTCTTTCTGCTTTTCACCTCACATGGATGTGCAAAGACTCCAGAGCAATGGATGATGTTCCAGGTGTGTTTTACATAAGCTTAAAGAAATGGTTTCATGTTAGGCAAGCGTCGTGCTTAAGCACCAGCAGCAGGAAATCTATACTGATGCCCTTCAGAGAAAGGATAGCCCTAGGATGATTGGCAAACAGATTCCAAGCTTAAGTCTAGAAGTGGCTTGCACTTTAAAAAATGTTGGTTGATTTTGGCACTCTTTTTCTCTAATAAATTTTATTATTCAGTTGTTAGTATAGTTTCCATTAAACATGCTTCCAGTAGACATAGCAGAAGGAAGTAACAGAAATTTTTCAGGCATCAGACTCAGGATTCATACAGTCACACAGGAAGAAGCTGCAAAAATCAATATATGGCTTGAGACTGTGGAGAAAAAGTCAACAGGTTGCAGAATTTTTGTATAATTGCTGTAGAAAAGATAAATCATGCCTCTAAACTCTGCATGGTTCTTAACACATACCTTACATGATAAATTTGTTTTGGGGATTATGAGCTCATCTAATGATCAAAGACTAACAAATAACATGGACTATTTCAAATGAAAAATTAACCATTTGGTGTAATCAATTAATCAAAATGAGTTTCTGATGTCTAACAGAGGCATTGAAATTTCCTTGAATGAATCAAATACACTTTATATGACAATATTTAAAAAGAAAAAAGAAAAAAAAAACTTAATCATAACATAAATTAAAAAAAAAGAAACTCCTCAAACAGCACCTCACATGCCCAAGAAAATGAGGAAAGATTCTGATGGGTTAAATGGCCCATGAATGAGAATGTGTTGTAGAAACATTCAGTATCTATGATTACATAGGCAAATGAAATTTTGTTTATTCATTTTCAATGACTACGCTAGCAAGATGAATACAAAATCTTCTTAAAAAAATATACTTTAGACAAACACAGTAACAGCATCAGAAAACCTTTTGAAAATCCCTGTTAAACTTTTTTGGATGACATATATCTCCAGAAAGCAGGAGTAAACAGAACAATGTTGGCAAAACTACCTAGGACAGGACATTTTCTGGTAAATCTTCCAGGACATGCTGTAAGGAGTCTGGAGTCACATGTTAGAGAGATCAGGGAAAAAAGATTATTTAAGACTTGTACATATGCATTCACTGACATAAAATGCTGTAGGAGAATAGCTGGTAAAGATAAGGCTTTGCTGCTGGCAATCAAAGCCTCACCTGCCTCTAAGAACTAGCTAAACTAGAAGATGTCCTCATTTGATGTTATCTGTTGACTCCTTTAACATCGTGGACCACAAGTAAAGAATATTGACCAAAAATCTCTGCAAATAAATTAGCACTGAATGAAAAAGATTATAAACGAGACAAAGACTGTGTCCTGTTCTCAACAGGGCACAAAAGGCCAAAGTAGTCTAAATCTATCACTGAGAATTGGAAAATGAGGCTTCCGATTGGTATGCTGCAACTGGAGAAGAATTTTATTATACTTGCATTCTTCTTACCAGCATGGGCATTACTAACCAGGAAATTATAATCAACATGTAGTCTGTTAATTCCTGGATTATAATATTTTCCTAAGTAGCAAGGAACAGTGGTGTAATTATTGCCTCAAAGCAACAAAATACAATACCAGCATGTAAAATCCTATTTGATTTTGTATTAGAAAAATCCGTGTCTATGAATCCTTATTTTTATTTATTTTGTGCAATAAAAAATGTTACCAGCAAGTGGACATGAAATACACAGGAATAAAAAGAAAGTTCTGCGAATTTGTCAGAAGGACTTTTTGTTGTTCTACATATTAGTAACTCATTTAAAACTTCTATCTCTTCTCTTTCTTAGGTCTGTCTTAAAAGTATTAACACTGCTTGCTTAGACATCAAGCCTGTTTCAGTTAAGTAATACAGAACATTTCATAAGTGGGCACATAATATGTACATCTGCACAATAGATATAATTTTGCTGAAAAATTGCTTGTGTGTTTTAGGGCTCATACTCTTTTTTTTGTTGCTGTTCTTGTTGCTAATACTTTATCCCATGAGTTTAGCTTACAGAGGGAGGTATAACAAGCCTTATAGATAATAAGGTTCTAAAATACTTTTACATCTTCAGCATGGTAAATTACAGAGGGAGGGACACAAAAATGCAAAATGAATACTATTGGATTAATGATAGTTGAGACAACGTGATGCCTGCCAGGATTTCTTTATGACTAACCTAAAAATAGCCACAAAAATCCAAACAAACACAAAGCCTCTACCAAAACAAACACACACACACACAGATGCCCTGGATAGATAAAATTTTGTGTCCTTCCCTCCCCAAAAAGCAGTAAGTAGAAAGGTGTACTGTAGAACATACAAAAGAGTTTCTTTCAGTACAATATTAGCAGAAGGCTAATGCCGAGATCCTTAAATTTTTCCTTCTAGAGCCAGATTAAAATCCAAAAGATCTGTGCCTTCATTTTATGTACTATTAAATGAAGCTTTGTACCTTTCCTCTGAACTCTTCCATCCATTGGGAAAGAAGGCTGGCTAAACCACAATCTGTTTACTTCTTTTCCCAATCTGTCTGGCCCCCCTCCACCCAGAGAGGAAAGAGAATTGAGTGAAATAAAATAAAAGATAACCTTTTTCTGCACACTGCATAAAATCAAAATTAACCAGGGAAAAGTACTTAGAATGTGGGAAGTAACACTTTACCTATGAGCTCCTAAACCCCAGTAGTGTTTCAGACAACAGCAATTATGTACTTTCCTCTTTGTCAGGAAAATCCTGAAACTAAGAAAAAGGCTCTCTCCCCTCCAAAAAACATGTATTTCCTTTACCTTATGAAGAACATTTGGTAAATAAAATCCATGATATAATATACTTGTCTTTATTTAGCAATAAAGTTTACCATGTAAAGCAATAATGCATTTGTGAGATCCAAAGCCCTGCTTCAGACAGAGCTCTTGATGATGGATGTGTCCCTTGCTCCAACTCTATATTCTGTTTTTTAGCAAGTGTAATAGCTCTGACTCCACGGATATAAATGTTCTCAACTGATTAGATTAGTTAAATGCCAACTCTCACTTTGGGATCTCAAGGCTGCAGTAGCTGTTATTAAGCTATTGATTAGAAAGTGGGGCTAAAATACCAAAGTTCACAAATACTGAGAGTCTCTCCTTTCCCAGTCTGTTTTTCAAACCTTCAGAAATTCAAGGTATGATTCTCTTCCTACCTCTGCAATCATGACCATTTATATCACACATGAAAAAAATTCAATCAAATAAATCAGCTAGATGAGAGGTCCCACCTAATTGACCAGAACCCTGCTGCAACCTGTAGATCCATGTAGAAAATGAAAGAAAAATTTCAAATTTGACCATAGACATAACTGATATGTTTCTGACAGCTGTGGGTTTGGACTTAATTGGACAGGGAAAAGTAAACAGACATCAGTATTACTGGTTTGCTTTTACCATGCTAGCACTATTCTTATACTTTATTCTTCTGCAATATACCACCAAAAATTGATCTTTCTACAAATATAAAATATAACAAATATAAAGAAATCCAACAAATATAGATTGTGTCTCTCCTACTGTTATGAAATGGTTACAGATTTTCTATTATCTTCACATTCCAACATTGATGACAAATGAGCCCTTGCCAGAGTTAAACATTTTTCTCCTTATTTGATTTCTGATCCAATGTTGATACTTAACATTCTTCATACACACTGAAAAGAAATAAAATATGAATCTTAAGGTTCTCAGTGGCATTTTTGTTTAATTTTAATGAGCATTCAGGCTACATGTACCTTTGACAGGAAAGGAAGTTGAAACATTCTTCATTCACATTTAGATTTGAAATGAGCTATCCTAATGATTCACTGAAAACAAAACTTCAACAAATAAAGAACAACTAATTATGTTACCACGGAAAGGCAAGGATCCTGAGAAGTTTAAAATGTAACATTTTCTGAAAAACTCTTACTGCAGACAATGGTCATAGTTATAAAAAGAGCACATCATTAAGCTTAAGCTAGTATTTTTCGAAAAAGTTTGTTTACATCAAACATCTGAAAGGGGCTAATGATGCATTTTTTTCTGTACAACACATAAAAATACTTAATGTCAGATGTAAACTTTTATACATTATTCTGCCGTCGCTTCTTAATTCTGACCTGGGGAGACCTCTAGGGGTGAGAGGTTGATTGTGTACTTGGTGTCCCTGCTGAGATTGCCAGCTGGGGAGCCAGCAGCCCCGGACAGCCTGAGACCCACACTTCTTCCCCACTGAGGCCCCAGAACTGTACACATCCTTCAACAAAGATATTATCGACAACCCACCATGCTTGGTCTCTAATCAAAAAGTCATCCCACACAAGGAAACACTACAGGTTCTACAAAATAGCACATTAAAATGGTGGTGTAGTTATTATTTGTAACTGCAGTTTATTTGAGAAGTATGAAATTTTCCCATTTTTATGATTTTAATTTATAATGGATTTTTGAATGCATTCACATCACATTCCAGGACTCTCAACACACTGAATACAATGCAACACATTGCACACTCAAAAATTTTTTAAAATTGGTTTCAGTTAATCAGTTTTTATGTCCTGAATCGGGGGACTAAAGGGAGTTCAAACTGTGAAAGTTTTCCAGTATCTGAGATCATGTTATATTTGCCTCTGTCCAAAAAGAAATTCAGGTAATAAATTATCTTTGGTTGTTTTATTTTGTCCATTCTGCATTTAAATTTGAAAGATGGAGGAGGTATTTGAATTGTAAAGTTGTGCATTGATGTGTGAGGGGTTTTTAAATCAGTGGGGTATCCAAATACCTTTTTTAATACATGTAGAACAACACTACCTAATGATGTACCTTCCCCACGATGTACTTTTTCAATAGAGTAAATGTAGAGCAGTAGGGAGGACAGAGCAGGGATTGAGCCTGGAGTCTCCCACATTCATCTCACTCCCCATTTAGAATATGATAATGAATCATGTGCCTAATACACTGTGTTTTCCTTCCTTTCTAAAAGTGTAATCCCCTGACTACTCAAGTATGTGTCTTCCTATTACCTAGATCATGTCTTTGTCTGCTGTTAGGAGGCTTGCTAGATTTCTGATTAATATTCTTGATTAGAAACAGCTGTCCTATATTTCCCCCTTCAAAGGTAATTGTAAAGTAATAGACAAGAACTATGGGTAATCATCTGTTAGGAAAGTCCAATACTTTCTTCTTTTTTTTTTTTTCTTTTCTGTTTTTTAAAATTTTAATACAAATCCAGTGTTAATGGTTTCCTCAGACAGTGATATCCAATGATATTATTAATTGTGCTTTCAGACTGAACACCTATTGTCAGACATTACGAGGGCTAAACAACAAATTTTGTAACAGAAATAGTTTAATTTTCCAGTAAATCAAAAAGTAATTTCCATATTTCAAAATACTGAGCATGCCTGGGTAGAAGAGAAAGCAGAAAATTTCTGTGTGCCTTTCTCTCCACATCATTCTCATAATTTGAAAGTATGACATCAGCCTTGAGTTCACTTTTAGTCAAAATATGCACAGATTTAGAATTTTCAGGTGGTTTATATTAACTAATATTTAGATATTCACAGTTTGTTCAGTCACACTACAACAAAGGACATAGAATAAAAAGTTTGAAGGGCCTACTCTGTGAGGACCCTAGATCATCTTATTATTTATTAATGCTTCATGTTTAAATTCCATTCAGGAGTTTCTTTATACAGATTTTTTTAAAAATTTATTTAACAGGAAAAGTTATGCAAATTCCCAAAGTGAGAGAGAAGCTATGTTTAAGTCATGGGCTGCCAGCAGCAAAAGTCACTACAGAGATTAATGAAAACAAGATGTTATCCTAGAAGGTGCTGTAGTCATTCAAAATCTCTTCAGAGAGTGAAGATCTCAATATGGCTCCATGATAATTGCAGGCAAATGTCAACTTGGCATATTTAGCTGCAGTTAAGCATCATCAGGGAAAAAAAATTCCCACAGCTCTGTATTAGGCTTTGGCAGAACATTTATTATAGCTAATTTCATACATTTCAGGAATTCTCTTTTACAGTGAAGTGGCAGAGAGGTTGCTTGTTTTTTGTGTTTTCTCAAATTTCTAGAATTTGTGCTTAACAGCTTTTACCTAGGCAGGGGGAATCAGGTGAATTGATTTGCTTGTCAGACACATATTTTGTTAACCACTCAAAGTGGTAGGAGAACTCCAATTAATCCACTGAGAGAAGGAAGGGTTGTCCAGTTGAGATATATACTAAACCAATGTGCTTCTCCTAACAGAAAATTATTATAGCCATCAAAGAGGCCAACTAAAAAAAACCCCAAAAAACAAAAACAAAAAATCAAAACAAACAAACAAACAAACAAAAACAAACAAAAAACCTCATGAAAGGTTACCTCTCAGCACTAAGCATGGTTTGCAGAGACATCAATCTGAGACTCTCCCCAGGAGTTCATAAGAATGACACATATTACACATAAGAGAAGTCTTTAATTTCACAAAGATTTCAAGACAAAGGTGAGCTCACAAATTTTCGTGTCTTGAATTTTCTTTGAAAGTGTCTCTTTGAAAGGAATTTTTTCTGTATTCACATGTTCACATACAGTAAAAGAAGAGACATCTTTTATTTTCAAATTTAATGCAATAAAAACATCAACTATTCTTTTCAAATGTTTCAGTTTCTGGTTCGACTGAATCACAGAATGCACGAGCCCAAACATCAGAATCAGTTTCTCCTATTGGTGCTGGCATTTGAGCACTGGCTTCTGATGCTCTTGCATGTGCTGACTAACAGGTCTTGGATCAGGTTGTTCCAAAGTGTCATGACAAGCAATTAAAAAAAGCACATTGAGCAACAGCCGTGACATATGCCCTCTGTGTTCCTGACAGTCTTGGAAGTTCTGATCCAGTGATTAGGGCATAATTCTAGCCAGGCCAGAAAATAACAGAGTTTAAGGCTTGGGCATTCATTCAGTCCAAGAATGAAAACATCAGAAGTCACACAAGAATTAAAGTGAAGCAAAGAGAGGAGAAAATACTTCTCACTCTTCTTCCACATAAGATCTTTAAAACGAACCGAGTAAGGAATATGGCAATGCTTGCTCCCACTCTCCTAAAGTATCCAACAGGGAAACCGTAGCTCAGGTTGGATTTTGAGATGAAACAATCTGATCCCACAGCCTCCATGGCCTAAGCTAGTCCTCCGTTGTAGTGCCAGCAGCTAATCAGCAGCTATGGCCTTGTACACCTCCACTACACTGAAATGTTAAGGCATGTTGAGAAACTCGACGTAAAGCAATCGTTCTGGGGCATGTGAGTTAACACCTACTGAGATAAATGGGCTTGTTCTCCTTTCTCAGAGCTTTGATGTCAGTCTGCAGGTATAAGGAGGGATCACTTCACTTGCATTGAGGAAAAGACTGCCTTCTGCCTCACTCTTGAAAACTAAAACTAATTGTGAAGAGAAAGAGATATCGATTGCCTCAGACAATTCTGAGGACACCAGGTAGCTCTAATAAATCCTGACTGGTGAGAACTGATGACAAAATTTAAAAATATTAGCATTCTGAAACCAAATGGACTTAACCATATCAACTACAGCAAGACTTTTTGCATTTCATCATAGCATCTAAAATATTTCTATTTAATACTAGATATTTTCTTCTAGAATAAGGAGTCTTGTCATTATTATTATGACAGAAGGTGTTCTGTTGTCAGAATTTTGCCACATATGCTCTGAACAATCAAATTTTAAATGCTTCATAAGAATAGTCATTAATATACTAGAGCAAGCTAAAAGATAGGTGGTAAAAACCTGGAAATTTTGCAAGGAGAAGAATAAAATTAGTATTTCCAGTGCCTCAATCTCTAATTTTCAAGTGTTTGATAAAAGCCAAAAATGTACAATCTGATTTTCACCTGTCCTTCCTGCTACATTAACTAAATCATGAAGACAAAGAGAAGACAGAAACAATTTTTAAAATTACAAGAGAAATAATTTGGTAATTTTGTCATTTATAATTATGTGACATAGTGAATTCCTGTCAGTAATGCACAACTATTGAGTACAGTGTCAACAAAAATATTGTCAACACTGAAATCAACTGAAATAAGCTCTAAAAGGCAGGTCAGAGCAAAAGTGTAACAAATATATTATCTACAGCTGTCATGAACTCCATGGATGGTACCTGATCTTCTTTTAATATGCCAGCCTTTCTAAACAACTTTATGAACAAGGGAAGTCTCCTCTGAACATTTTATCTACATACACATATAAACATATACATGCATATATATTTAAGAAATAGTATTAAATAAATATATTTTGCATAATAGATTGGTACTATAGCACCTAGGGGCTCCAGTCATTAAATATTACTCAGCTTCCCAGCTAGAGAGCTAGGTAGCCCCGAATAATTTCCTGATGAGTAGAAGTCTCTTTAAAAATACTCTTGCAATCCAAACAGCATAAAGTAAAGCCCTCTTTTTCCACTTAAAAGAGTAACAGACCTTAAACCACGGCCTCTGCCAGGTAATTTAGCAGAGTGCCAGTTATATTAATATTTCTGTTCTATTTGTCTAAATCATCTATGCACTGAAATAATTCACGGTGCCATTGTACCAGTTTTTTCCAAACAATAATTACAGAAACTGACACAAAAAACTTGATTTGTAGGTGGTCTTATTCTTTAAATGGATCTTGTTAATGGAAAAGACTCTTGATTCATGAGTGTAGTTTAATGCAAAACAATTTTATGCCATGGTAAATTACCATCAAAACATAAAAAATAAATGAAGCCAAGTTGTGCCTGAAATTAATCAAAACTATCTTGAAAGGTCCTTGATTTGCAATCTAAAATACAAATTGATGGAAATAAAAACTTAATATAAAACACAAAGCTAGAGGCATCTCAATATTTGACGGGTAAGTACCTATAGAGTGTATTTTATAGGAAATTAAAGCTGCAGATAAAAACTAAGGGTATTTAAATATTTTATAAGACTCTTCAGTGGTAACTGTTCCCCTCCACAGACACCAAATTTGTTTTCTTGTACCAGTACTTGAAAAACAGTTTGCAGCTATCAGAAATGCCCATCAGTTTGTACCACTAGTGGTCCCATTGCATTTGCCTCCTGCAGAACTGGGAAGCTGCAGTTGGTTCTTTGTTCCTTTTCACAGAAGAAATTTCAATCACAGCTGGAAGGTCCACACTTTGAAGCAGTAATAAGTATCACTGCCTCTTGTCTCAGACAATAAGAGACATCTTAGTGAAGGCTGTGAAAATATTGATATCTGAACTGCTAAAATATTTATCTAAATTTTGACCAAATTTATTCTGTAAAAGAAGTTAGTATTAACACTAGAATATTTCTATCATATTATTTTATGGATTGTCTGAGAACCGTAATTTCCAGAAAACTTCCCTGTACACGGAAATTTTCAAGGTTAAGCCCACCATTATGTGCACCTCCAGGGACAGTGGAATCTGCTAAAAAATCCTCAAGCTACATCTAAATATGGAGATCAGGAACTGGAGACAGCAGATCAGGCAGAGGTCTGGACCTCCTTTCCACACCTTCTCAGTGTCTTGCTTTCCAAAAAAGAGAAACTCTAGTGAAAGGGCTGGGCAAGAGCGAGTAAAATTTCAGCAAGCTAGCAGAGTTTGTCCATCTTAGGAAAGAATTTTTAATCTTTTATCTGTCTTTTTTTGTTTGTGGTGTTTTTTTTTTTTTTTTTTTTTTTTTTTTTTTTTTTTTTTTTTTTTTTTTTTTTTTTTTTTTTTTTTTTTTGCCAGCAGAGCCCACTTCTGCAAGGGTAATTACTGAGATTTGTGAGTCACTCAGATACAACCATGACCAATATGATAACAAAGAAATGAAATTAATTCATCTTGATATCAGAACAGGATTTACAGGAAATAAAGCACTTAGCCACTTGTTTTTGAATTGTGATGATAAGATTCTTGCAGCTTCCTTCAAAGTTAGTAGCAGGGAAATTTTGTGCAATGAATGAGAAAGGACTTCTGTCAGAGGGAAAAAGAATCAAGGTCATAATTCAAGCAGAACCCAAAGGACAATTCTATGCATCCCTTGAGTCTCTTTCTTTGCATAGTTACTGTTCTTGAAACTTTACATATTTCATGTAGATTAATCATAAGAGAATGAGACCCCCTGGTTTAGACCCATCTCTACACCACTCCAGTTAGCCTGACTTGAAACTTCTGTTTTAAACAGTGATGGTCTTTATTTCCACTGAGCAAAAGTTCAGATCTGTACTTGCACTCTACAAGTGTTTACTTCTATTTTATGTCTACAAATAGATAAATAGCTTTTCTCTTTTCTTCCCTGGATAACTTGAGCTTGGAAACCAGTTTTAATGTGGTATCCACCTAATATCTACTCTGCAATGGAAAATTTTGCAATGAATTTTGCATTTTGTAAACAGGCACAAACTGAGTGTAACGGAGTTCAAAGTCATATAAAATCAAATCCTGACTGAGGAACTAAGTGTAAAAGATCAGTCCATTATAGATTTATCACTGTCCTTGTTCTTGTTTTCAGAAAAAGCATACTCAATTTTTCTCCTGATTTATTAGTAAAGTAAAAATTATATCTATCCATTTAGTGATTAATCATTTAATGATAGTTCAGAAGCAAATGTAAAAAGTGTCTGTAACCTAGAGGGAGAAGGAAGATCTCTAGGCCATGATCCTAATTGATTTTTACTACAGTCTCTTTCACCTTCTGCCATAAAATTGGCTTTCAAGTAACTACTGGCACATCCAGAAAGATTAAAGTGCTTCACTGAAAAGGAAATTTCATCTTCAGATGCTTCACTTGTGGTCACTTATGATATAAACAACCACATTAGCAGTTATGCATGACATCAAAGAACCCACCACCTCTGAAGAGAGATACTTAAAGCCAGTAAATACTTTTAACAAATCACTTATGCAGTACTTAAATTTCAAAGGAGTTTACAAGTGCTTCTAACAAATGAGCACATGTGCAGTCTTCTGGCTAGCTTAAAGCAAACCGTATACCTGACCTTTACATGAAAGGAAAGCTAAAGGGCTGCACAGAGACGCTGCTGCCAGAAGATTTAAGCAAGACACTGGCAGTGGTCCTCCTGTGGCTAATTTCATTCAGTGAAGAGCCTCCATTCCTTTGGTGCTGATGTGTTGAAACATTAACTCTATGGATCACAAACATGCAGGTTGAAATTGTGTTTCATCCTGATAAAGCGATTGGATTTACCCCTAATTGGAGTAAGGTTATCCAGCTGTTCAAGGTGTGGCTGAGGCAGCTCAGAGCTCTCTGCAGCTGCTGTTGGGGAGTCTGGGTGCTGCAGCTGCCACTCTGCCAGCCTGGGCTGCAGCAAGCCCTTGGTGGGAGTGACTACTCCAAACCTAACTGGCAGATACTTACACATTGAAAATTTGAAGGCTTATATCTGTATGTTTATATGTGTGTTTAGTGTGGCTGTCTGGATGCTTTAGCTGGATACCACTTGATAACAACTTTCAGAAACACTCAGGTGGAGCTACTGGAAATCTGGACAGTAAAAGTAGGGATAGAGAAGGGGTAGGACATAGTATATCTATGTAAGGACAAATGCAGTTGAAAGAAATACCACACCAGCTCTTTGCTGGTTGTTTTCAGTATCAGAAAGGCTGGGAAACAGAAAGAAAGTTAAATTTTAGACAAGATGGATGTATATTTACCACAGAACTACACAGTATGATCAATATTTAAAAGGTTAATAATTAAAAGATGAAATATGTTACTTTTAGACAACCACAGGTAAAAGAACCAATTGAGAAAAACACTTAGCAGTTTGTGCTTATGTTACACTTTGGTACATTTACTGGTTGGCAATGTAACAACTCTTCTAGGTGCAGCAGAAAAAAAATAAGTAGAAAACAGCTCAATAGTGGAAGCAGAAAATCTTCACATTTTGCCTCAACCACTAAGAAATAAAAGAGAGAGATTCTTCTATTTTCAGCCAATATTTACAACTGCAATCTGTCCTCATACCATACATACAGGCACATACACATACAATTACGTAAAAGAGAATTTCATAAAACATTGATTCTAAAATTCAATATATTCCTGTAACCAGTGGTAAAAACTAGTATTGGAAAACTTTCATTGTCTCCATCTCTTGTAAAACAGTGCATCAACAGATATTTAGTGAAGGGAGTTAAATCAGCAAAAACAGCTTTTCTGAAAACGTATCTGGGGATGGCAGGTAGCCATGAAAATGTCTTTTTGCCAGTGAAATGTGGCATTCATGCACAGTGATAGTCAGTGCTAACTTTTCACTCACTTTTCCGTCAAAAAAAAGGCAGCTGAAACTGCTCAGTCAGCGGACAGCATCTGAAGTATTCAGACATGTCTGTCAATCACATACCACCAGTTTAAGAAATAGGGCAAAAAGGCAAACACTTTGAAAACATGCACTTGAGCATACAGATTACTCAGGGGATGCTTAATTATGATGCTTACAAAAATCATTCCACAAAGATTCGTTCTATGAAAATGGAGGTGAAGTTAATAGACTAAATTCTCACTGTTGCAGAACGATGCAATTTAAAAGCTCCAGCACTTTGCCAAAGAAAAGTCACCTTTCCAAATTCAATCTGTGCTAAAAGACATCTTATAGAAGAAAAACTGTAGAGTACTGAAGACAATAGGTCAGCCAGTTCGATACAACAGGCCAGGTTTTACCTCCAGTGTCATCTTATCTGAGTTACACCTGAGATTAATTTACTCTGTTGTTTATGTAGGACAGCACTACAATGAATACATCAACCTTTTAAACCCAAAGTGTCACTTTCATGCCATACTGGCTCCCTAGCTCTGTGGCTTTCTTAAATAAGGAGTGATGGGTTAAGTTTAATAGTGGTTATTTTAATCAACAGACACGACATAAAGAATTTGTTGCACATGATTAATTTACTCTCTTAACATCAGAACTGTGATACCAGAAGAAGATTTCCTTGAATGTATTTGAACCTGTGTGTACAAACACACGACATAATGTGGTGGTACCTTGGTAGGACATCTGTCTGGTTACAGCAACACGGGGTTGAAAAAAATGTTAAAGACTGCTTAAAACAGTGTCAAATATGAAAAGAAGTAATAGCATCTTTCCTCTTTCAACAGATAGATTCAGAAATTAAACTTCTGATCTCCATAGGCTGTCTTCAAAAAAAGTACAGGATGCTTTGAAATGAAATCGAAGGTATTCTTCCACAGTATGTCAGTATTACCCACAATGTTGGTATTAAGTAACATAGTTCCATCCTTTATTGCATAGTTTCTCTCATGACTGTTACTCCCATCTACAATAAGCTCAAATACATATATTTGTATATGTTAAATGTAAATATAAATTTTGTCTAGCACAAAGATATTATTATATGTGTTCTGTGGTGATCATGACCACTAGGAACTATCAAAAGGTCAAAACCTGCAATGATATCTACCAAATCAAGACAAAACTTTCTCTCTGCTGTCTGTTCAAATGGGAAAAGATACAGCCTGGATCTACAGAGAAAAGGTTTGGGTTTGTTTGCTTTTTTAAACCTTGGGGAAACAAGTGGGTTTCATGACTTGATGTCAGGATGTTTCAAGAGAATTCTAAGATTGTTTTATGACAATTTCAAGAGGAAAAAAAGCTGTTTGTTTCTAAACTATATATTAGTTTTACTTTGGTCTAGTCAAAATAAAACCAGTGCTGAAAATAGATCTCTCAAAAATTTAATTATAAAGGTTAATTTGCTCTATGCAAATTAACTTCTGTAATCTAGAAAAATATTAAAGTATGTTTAGATTTCAGTGGAGGAATAAGAAGGTTTTAACATGTGCTTATGTAAGTAAGAGAGAGTGTGCTTATACTCTAAGGAAATTACAAGTGAAGACACTCTTAAACAAATTTGTTGTTTCCTGATCCAAGAAAATTACTGTAATGCCATCACTCCTCATTTAATCCTCTCCTTAATGTTCTGTAGTCATAGTCATCATGTCAAGTCTAATGCATTGATTACAAGCAATATCCTATAAGAAATTATTTAGGTTTTAATGTCTGCTCCAAAATTGGGAGACAAAAAGGTCTGGCTGCATTAGCAAGAATGTAGTTATATACCAAAACATAGGAAATTTATTTTTTTAAATCAAAATATCGTCTAAGAACAAAGTTAAAGACAGGGATGATAAAAAATAATTTTGAAGAGATCATTATCAGTGTGTCTTCAGTAGAAATGAAGGGTGAAGAAGTTCGGAAAGGGCCTACTTCACACAGTGGCTGAATTTCAACAAGCATTGTTCCATGTAAGTTTCTTTCCAAAAAACTAGGTTTCCGCTGCATCTGGTGAACACTTCTTAAAAATGCATACTTAAATATCTACTTATTGCAATAAAAAAATGCATTCAATAACAACTTAATACATTTTAAATACAAGAAAAACCTTAATAAACAATATTCACTTTAGTAATTTTAAGGCTGCAAAGAGGTCAAATTTGCTGGTACTGCAGTAAGAGGACTGCATTGATGTACTCCATAGCACTGTCCATGGGCTATATAGTTTTGAAATCATGATTATTGTGCTCCTGAACGGATGCATTTTCCATAAACCCTTTGAGCTTTTCCACACTTTACATTAAAATCTGTGTTCTAAACACATTCACGAGGTTCTCTCCAAATACAGGAGGGATGTGAACATCAAGGGTCCCTGTGCCATAGGTACCTGTAAATCTGTAGGTTTGGTTATGCCAGCTACAGGCTACAAGGGTGCTCATCACCCACAGATACTGAGAACCCCACGCAGCCACTGTGTCCCAGCACAGCCTTCTCTGCAATTAAGGGCCTTGATTTTTTTTGCTTTTTGAGACATGGGTTTGCTCAGCAATTTTAAGTGCTAATTCCTTGCCTATAGTCCTCTTTACAAAAAAAAAAAAAATATATCAGATTAATTGCTACCTCATTTTTTACATACATGTTAAATTTTGTTTTGTTTGGTTTGGGTTTTTGGCAACTTAGCATAACTTATAAGAATGTTTTATAGTATATTGACAGAAAGCTCTATCTGCACGATCTCAGGAACAATCCACTGTCTTAATATTCCATTAGCATTTGGTTTATGACCTGTCAGTCAACCAGCCTTTAACCCACTGATTATGTGCCAGGTTGATTTGGAATCAATCCGTTTCCTTAAGCAAAATACATTGTAGCACAAGGTCAATTGCCCATACATGTCTAAGACTAATACACCAATATTACTTTTGTCAAGCAGAATAATCACCTAAAAAAACAATATCAAGCTAGTTTGACAGACTATAATTTTCATAAACCTTTGATGGTTGGTATTCATAACAACAACCTCTTTAGTATGTAATTTAGCATCCAACATTATTATTGTTTTTGTTGTTTTTTTCCTTTGTGTTTGTGTTGTATTTTGTGTTTCTTATGTGTTGTATTTTGTGTTGTAAATTATGAGATTATCTTTAAGAAATACTGGTTGTCACCTTACTGCATATTACTGGAGCGTGCATAATAGACCACAACTGTCCTAAGTATTGGCTACTAAAATCCCTTTGGAAATAATTGTAAAGTTTGAAGCATTTCCTATGACTGCATAGTCTTTTTTTAATCCAAACAAAGAGCAATTTTTTCTTCAGAATTTTATACCTCTCACCATGATTACTACAGTTTTTGCGGTTTTTATATGATGGCCAATACTGTTTTTTAAGGCTGTTATCGTGCAAATAACTTAGGCTAATAAGAACATATTCATGTTAAAAATGTTTATAGGAGAGGGAACATTTATTTTAGTTATTTATGTTAAAGTTCAGCTGTATAGATAATCGAAAGCTGCTAGATATCCAATGATGACAATCTGACTCAAATGTCCTGCATCTACTGTGTCTCCACCAGTAACTCCACAAGTAATTTTAGTACATGAGTCACTTCACCTCTGACCCCAAAACACAATTAAGATATTAAACAAATAATCCTTTCCAAGGCTGGAAAAAAAATGCATTCTGTTCTTAAAAAAAAAAGGTGGGGGGGAAAGCTTCACTGAACTTATTAGTCTCTGAAATATGAGAGGTACACCTTTATGCAACACTCAGAGACCAATCTTAACCAGATATTTCACATTATGGGGAATTTCTTGAATGAACAAACATCCAAATATCATAGTTTAACTTATGTGAAAAAAGGCAGGGAAGAGTGGTCACATTGTCTTATTTTAGTGTTATTTCAGTTTTTAGAACTCAGTGATGGATCACTGAAAAATAAATGCCATAGATATTTTCATTTTTCATTCAGTTTCTCCAGTCTTGAACTGTGCTTAGATTGCAAGTCTTTAGGAGTATGAATCATATTTTCAGTCTTGTGTGTGCTTAGTGTCGTTATGCATAGTAAGCACGATTATCAGTAACACTTAATATTCTGAATATTTAAGTAAATCAATTTATCAATAGCCACTAATTTACTTTGCCAGGGTTTTTTTTTTTAGGGTGGCAGATATTATTAAGTACTCTTAAAGCTATTCAATTCATAATCCTTAAAATACAAAAGATTTTTTCATGGTCTCCATAACTATTATTATGCTATTAATAGTGAGTTGATTTCTAAAAAGGTTAAGATGAGACATAGTAACCCTTATTTACTGGAATATTGCCAAAGAGTTTTACAAGACAGTATGGAGCACTACAGTTGTGTCTTGTGTCAGTCAGGTCTGCCACAATGAGACAAGATTTTTAGACTAATCACAGGGATTGTCTTTCTCTTGGTTTTTTTTTACTGAAAAGTTAGTTGCTGTGGTTCAGTTATCAACTTTTGAAGGAGCCCTTGCAGACAGCATCCTTTGAAGTGCTTTTAAAGATTAGTCACTTATTGGCATGAAAAAAAACAGTTTAATGCCTTTGAATCCTTTAATTTACTGTCTAATTCCATATTCCAAAGAGATGCTGTTGCTGAGCAACAACATACCTTAAGCAGCAGAAAGATATTGTAAAATATAATTTCCTCCAAATCTTCTCTTATTGGAATAACCTAAGATGGTTATTGCAAGCCTTATTTTTAATAGTTTTTTAGGATTAATTTTTGGGGGTTTTGGTGTGGTTTTCTGTGGGTTTTTTTTTTGTTTTTTTTGGGGTTTTTTGTTTTTGCTTTTGGGTTTTTTTGAGTTTGGTTTTGTTTTGTTTTGTTTTAAGACACTAGGCATAATGCCTGCTATAAAACTAAGCCTAAACTTGCATACACAATAGTGTAATAAAGTTTGGACCTGTTAGCCCAGAGTGATTTTTTAGGGATAATAATTTCAGCATTAACAATTTTAACTGCACACTAGAATTTACACCAAACCATATTTTGAAAGTATTCACAGAGCAGGTGTAATGAGGTCCATTTGCAGGAAAAAATATCAGTGGTTCCTCTTTCTCTGTGCCAAGAAATACAACAGTGCTTTAGTAGATAAGTGGACTTCCTTAGAATAAAATTGCCTTTAAAAATTAAAATGGGGAGAGCAATGAAAAGAGGAATATATGGAGTAATAATGTCCTTCAGATCACTGTTCTTCCTCATAATGATATGAGTGAGGTTAATGATAAGAAGCCAAGTGACAAGGTCAATAAAAGCAACCACATTGATAAACTTAAAGGAAAGACTCTTGACCTTAGCAAAATTTGTTTAAAATATTATTGCTCAACATAGCGAATATCCTAAGTTAAATAGAAAACAAAACAAAATGAAACAAACAACAGAAATAAAGGAAACAAAAAGCCCTATAATTAAAAGCAAAAAACTACCAACCAAACAAGATCTCTGCAACTTTATCCATAAGCTGAAATAAAGCCACTGTGGTCCTTGTTCTGGTCCTGAAATTCATCAAAGAACAGACCAGCTGCCCTCTTCCACACTGCAGTGCAGCAAATAGGTGAATGTGTGCTATTTAGAGGAACATAAATGTTTCAAAGCATATACTAAACAAAATAAGGAAAACCACCCCCAAAGAAAACCCAAAACTTCAGAAAAAAACCCAAAACCAACCAAAAAAAAAAAAAAAAAAAAAAAAAAAAAAAAAAAAAAAAAAAAAAAAACAAAAAAACAAAAAACCAAAACAACCAACCCCCCCCTCAAAAACCCTAAAACAAAATGAAATAGTCAAAAGAATTTCCAAAATATTCAAGACTAAGGATCCAATCTCTCTATATATATCAGATGACATAAACATGTAAGAATAACAAAAATTGATTAAAAAAAATGCAGAAGTGGTAGTTTAATGTAATGGTTTCCTGATTTTTCTCTCAAAATTAAGTAATTCTTCTCATACATCAAGAGTAAATTGATAAATGTAAGAAAACAATGATGTATAACCTTGTGTGATGCAAGTGTATCAATAACTATCCTTAAAAACTAACTCCATAATATAAGTAATTTTTATAAAAAACACACTATATAGACTTTTGCACTGAAAGCACTGCTATTTCAAAGCCATTAGGCATGCCTTTATTATGTAAATTAAATGAGATTGATAATTGCAAACAACATGAAATGCTAGATTACCACATCTTTATTGTTTTGTATTATATTAAAATAATATAAAACTGCATTTTTCAGTCTTGTGCATTGCCCCAAGAAACATGCTAACCAAATTACAGATTGCAGTATTGGGGGAGAGACCATAGCTTTACTACAAGATTTAGTGTGATTTACATATCAAGCTCCTCTTTATGTCACAATCTAAAACTCTTGTAGGACTACTTGATGATTCCACAATCAAAAGCTTATTAGTCACACGATTCCCCTCCCAGCTTTAGTGATAATTGACATGGTGTGGTACAAGCTACTTGGACAGTTTGCAAGACTGGGAAGCACAAAACTGGGGGAGGAAAATGAAAAGAGGTGGAGTCTGCCTGTCAGGAAATAACCCCCACTTGAAGTAGTGTAGCACTGATCATGCTGTGTTGGACAAACAACAATGTTATGGAACAGAAATAGTCCACATCTAGTCTCTCACTTGCACATTTCTCCAGAACTAAAATGCTAGAATAATAGTGTCTTGTGTTCTCATAGGTTTTTGCAAGTATCAACTTAGATGTGCAAGATGAAAGATGTACAAGTGCTCGTGCTTTATTCACACACCAGTAACATCTCCCACTCCAAAATGAGTGAATTTTCCACAGCTGACATAAACAGAAAAGATATACCAGGCAGATACAGGGAAACAAGTGGTAGAAAACAATTTTTCTTATAGCACAGCATGCTTCTGGATTCATCTGAGATTGTTTGGATTTATATTACCTTAGAGAGTCCTGTGTGTTGTCACACATGTTTCCTGCTACAGGGAAAATTTCTCATCCCAAATCATATCAGAAAAGTGAAAGAATCTCATGAACATCAGCTCTGTATTTCTGCCTGTGGGTTGCTTCAATTAAGTTAATTACTTTATACCTAACCGATAATCAGATGTTAGGATTTGTCCTTTGGAGGAGAATTTATCAGGAGGAAGTGCACACCCCTTAGAGCAGATTTTGATTTCAGGGTATGTCAGATAAGAGGACAAGCATGAGTCATTTTTTTTTCTTCTCTTCTTATCCCTTCATTTTGACACTGTATTAAATCCTGCTAGCAATCCCTCTGCAACATTTTCCAAATCCACTTATTCTGCTCTCTTCCCAAAGAAAAAGAAGAACTTTTAACCTTGACCTTGGTTTCCAAATACATGCCTTCGAATATAAACCCAATCAATTTTACCTGGTGTGTCACTTTGTCCATGTAGGCAGCTTGAGGACGTCATCAAATCCCTTTTGTATAGTTCACTAACATCAGATTGGGGAGGTATCCCTTCTAAAGTTGGGTTTCTATATTTTCTACTTTGGGAAAATCCAGATCCAGCTTCCGCTCACAGGAACACTATGAGATGAAAGTGTGCCTCACAGAAGCAAAAAATAAATTATATATATATATAGGTGTGTGTGTGTGTGTGTGTATAGATTACATGCATGTTTATGTTTATCTCTCTAAATTTTTATATATGTAAGCATTCAAAACACACTGTAGCACTCATCCAAAATAAATATATTGTTTTCACACTCATTATCCGGTATGGCCGGAACACTCAGCAGCAGGAGATATCACCTCATGTAAAGCAAAATTGGATTGAGTTTGTTCCTGTTACAGCAGTAAACTCTTCCTTCCCCTTTTTCCTGCCAGGTCCCTCTGTGTTGTAGTCAGCCCAAACCATACTGTAGTGATTGCAAATGCTTCACTCCCCAAATGCCATGAAAAAATAAACTCCTTTTCCCTCTCTGCTTCCCCCTCTCCTTAAGATTATGCTCAATCTGTTCATGTGGATGTGATACCTAGCCTTATAAATATTCCTCTATGTTCTTCTCATGCTAATAATTGTCAAAATAGGGAGAGGCATCAGAATTGCTTTGTTGATGAACTGTGTGACATCAGTTTATGATGTGATAACATTAAGGGCAATGAGGGTCGTTTGGCATGTGTATTCAGTGTTGTTCCCCTTTCCTGGCCTTGGTTGCTTAACCTGGGAATTCATTCATACCCAGGCTGTGGGGGTAACATGACAGGGTAACTTCTCCTAGCCCTTCACCCTCTTCTCCTTCTTTAGGTCTGTTACAAGAGCTTTTGACAATTTTTAATTTCCTTTGGATGTTAAAGAAAGCATGCCCTAGTTAATATACTTGCTCTTTCTCCTCTGTACAGTCTCCCACATGCTTAGAGTGAGGACAGATGTTTGTAAGGACCAAGCTCCAGCTCTGTGAAGAAATTATTTCCACCCTGATGTGGGCCTGCCTCTTGTCTGTGGAAAGACTGACCAAGGATCTCCAGAAATTAAAGGCTGGATGCACAAGGGTGAATTGTTTCTGTCTTGGTGGGCCCATGGCATCTCAGGTCATCAGGGAAGAGATGAAACACATAGATGGACTCACGCTTGAGGGGTGAACTTAACCATGGACACTATAGCCCTGGTCCCATGGAGACACGGCAGGAAGAATTGAGTCAGACAGGGGCACTATCTCAAAAATAGCCTTAGAGCACCCGGGCCAGAGAGTATTCAGTGGATACATCATATTCCCTATGGTGCACCAGCCTCTGGGAAAGTTGAATAGTACAGCTTGTTCTAAAGCTAGTGCTTCAAACTATTGGCTGCCAATAGTTCACTTGCTCTGAGAAGTAGTGTCTGTTACTTTTTCCCAGTTTGGTGTGACAGCCATGCTTTTAAGGACCTTTACCACCTTTTTGCAGAAAAAAGAGTGCTGAGCTTTGTAACCTCTGCTTTTAAGAAAGCCAGTTGCTGTTTTATGAAATGATTCACTCTTTTCCCTTTCCTCCATCTGCTGTATCCTTTTGAGAATGGTGACAGAAATTGTACAGTTTCATGATGTGAAACACGATGGATATAGTGGCATAATAATTACATTTTGTTCACAATGTCTTCTGAAAAATTGACATTAGTTTTGTCTTTTTTTACTTGTCAGACTGAATAAATGTTTTCAGAGGATTTTCCTGGTCACTTCAAGATGTCTTTCAGGTCTGTATTTATGTGTGAAGGGTTGGTACATTTCCCCCCTGCTGTCTCATGTACATTGCTTTGCATTCTCTTTGTCCGGAGATTCAAGAGACTGAGCCTTTCCTGCAGGGTTTTGCAGTCAGTGTTAGCATTTACTGCTATTAGTCAACATCACAGAATATAGCAACTTTGCCCACTTACCTATTTCATGACTGTGAATCTGTTCAGTAGAGAAAATTCCTGTATATGTCTTGAAATGCATTTCCTAAATATATCAGACAAACGTTTTTTTAAAGATTATACAATTCATTCAGTTTACACTGGAAGTTGAAACTAAATAAATTCACATTTGAAATGAGTTGAAATTTAAAGCAAGAAGTCAGTTAACCAAAATTGTGGGAAATTTACCAATCAAAAAGTATCATTAAAGCTTCTGTTGGAGTCTTTCTATGTCCAAAAATTTGAAAAATGAGAGTGGAAGGTAATTAATTTTGGAGAGTTTTTGGTTTTTTTTTTTTTTAAGTACCATATTCTATTTCAGGAAAAGCTCAATTCTAGAGCTTGAATTATTCCAGAAGTCAAACCATATATCTTTGGCCTAAATCCTTTAATTCTATGCCTGCAAACATAGCTTTCCTAACATTAACATTAAGGTGTGCTTGACTCCTGGGCATGCAGATCAGAGAACAGTCATCATAAAAATTACATGGATAAATATTGGTAATGACCTATTGCAGCATACGGTAATAAAAACGCAATTAATAATGGAAATACATCATGGATTTTTGCAATAATAATTTTGAAATCTGCAAAATTGTGGTGATTGTTTTCCTGAAAAGGTCTGCATTGTCTCAACCAGTGATATCAAACAGATTAGTGCATATGTGCTCTGTGACCGGGCAGGGCTGCTGAAGGGAGCAAAAACTCATCACCAGGCAGAGACAGCGGTGCCAGCCCCTCCCTTTGACCCAAGCTCAGCATGTGCTTCACCCTTCCAAACCTTTGACCACCTGTGTTAGACATCATTTTCACATGCTTTCCTTTAACAGCCTTACTTAATTTTTAGGAACGAATCAGATTAATAGCGATCTAGCCTGATGTTCCACAAGCTCATAGAAATTTACAGTTCATTTCCTTTTCTACTTTTAAAAAGTTGCACACAAATAATGCCACATGACCAAAATAGGATTAGAAAGAGGAATCTCATTACAAAGTAAGACCCAAAATACTCCGTAGTTTAAAGAATTTGTGAAATAACTCAAACGGAAAAAGAATCTCATATTTCTGTATTTTGAAGGGGAGAAAAGGAATTTAGGTATGTGATTAAAAGATTTTTGTTTTTCTCCCAAGGAGCTTTAAATTTTATCTTGTATTTCTAGCCCTGAATATGTATATACTGAAAAAAAAAATTGCTCTACTGCATACTGGCATCATTTGATACTCAGATACGGATATTTTTAAAGCCTAAAATAATAAAGTAAAAAAAAAATCCCCTAATAAACTGGCAAGAAATATGTGAAAGGCTTCAACATACACACATAGCCCTGACCCACCAAAAAAAAAAAAAAAACTCTATAAAAATTATTCTCCTGAGGGCACTATCCTTTTTTTTTAATCTGTGATCCTGTCTTTTCTTTTCTCTCATTCACTACAGAGTCTATATTTATTATCTGTTGCTATCTAACTTAGATTGCAAGCTCCTTAGGGCAAGGACCTTGTCTTCTTACATGTCTGTAATGTACCATGAACACCTCCAGCACTAAATAAATAATAAGCTCTGCAAACTCCATTTAGTATCCATTTCAATTTGTGGTGAAGGCTCACCATGTTTGCAGAGTGTAAGGTTCAGTTCTTTCTTTTAATGGCTGGTGCTGGGCAAATATAAATATTAAACCATAGTTTTCTGGTTTCTTCTGGAGAATACTTGTTTATTAGAGCTCCTTCTGACAGTGACTCTAGGCAAGTATAGTCAAATCCAAATCTTTATGGTTAAGATTTTCTTGCAGTCAAAATTTACTTCCCAGATTTCTTTAGTTAGCCTTCTTGGTCCTTTATAATCATCTCTTACTAACACAGCTTCAAGTTTGAATAACCAAAATATCTTTTGGAAATCTCTGACAGTCTGTAAAGATTCGAGAAAGGACTGTTCAAATGAGAAAATAAACCCCATCATATTGAGTTGATCTGTTTTCTAGCAGGCCTTTCCTTGTGGAGAGAAGAAAAAAAAATCTCTCCTGACCACTTAGGAAATTCTTCCTTTTTTAAGCTGCAACTTTTCTGCTTCCAAGGAAAATTTTTAAAATAAGATAAATAGCTAGAAAACCGCATTGACAGACTTACCTTACTTGGAAAATTGCTGTTATATATTTCCCATATTCTGCTAATCATATTATCTAACAATTTCTTCTAAACCTGAATATAGACCTTGCCAAACTACCATGACACCTTCAAGCAAAACAAAATCCACCATAAGTTCTCACTAATATACCCTGTTCCCACTGAATTTTAGTTTTTTTCACAGGTTGGCAACAGAGAGGGAAGAAGGACTTCAGTTTCTCCAGCTGAAATGGGCTGGGTCACATCAAATTCAATGTCATGTGGCAGTACTTTCAAGCTCCATGCCAAGGAAGTTACACTACCTCAGTCACTCCAATGTTGCACATGGGATGCTTTAGGCACATTGGTTACTGCCACAGCCCACAGCTGCAGGTGGGAGGATATGCTAGAATGAAGACTTAGTGAGAAGCTCAATTTCAGCCTGCTTCCAATTCTGCATGCTGGATGAAATGTTGTGATCTTTCTTCAATAGGTATTCAAAGTGAATATTTCCAGAATTCCTGAATTATGAAAATAATAAATCCAACATTTATCATTTTTGTGTCCTGTTTCAAACTGGAAGAAATAGACTTCCAGAGGACATGAGAAAGAAACTAGCCTGTGGCCTTTAGCTAACTGTTGTTTACAATTAGAATTTTCTACATATTCAATTTTAACCAAGAGCAGCACAGTAACACAGTGGAAGAGGTTACTGAGCAGAGCACAAAAGCTTCAAGCATGTGTTGGAAAATCCATGCCTGTTAAGAACACAGCCTTGTTCCTTCCCACAGCTGAGCTCTCCTTGCAGTCTTCCTCTAGCAATTTCCACAAGTATCATCATTTCACGGCACCAAATCTTTTTGCTCAAAGCCAAAGTCAAACTACTTACAAGTATTTAAGAAATGTCACAAAGAGCCCTAACAGCAACTAGGTAATGCGGTATTAATAGACTCTATATCAGAACAATTATTTTTGTTATATGCTTATGGATTTTGAAAGGCAGGATTACATTAACAAACTCCACTGGGTAAGGCTAAGTGCAGGCACATCTACACAGAGTGGCAGGGTTTAATGAACACACCAGCATCTGTCACTGCTGAGGAATGGGGAAGGAGGAGAATGTTTCAAACCCACAGATATCTTAAGGAAAGAGAGCTCAATAACTCCTCTAGCAATTTATTATTTTAGAAACAACTTCCTGAAATGGCAAGATTAAATTACTTAGTCAGCGATGTCAAGTTAGCTTGTGTCATGAATACACTGGGTATATAAAAGCTCTCAATCAGATGGTTTGTCAGATGGTTTGTCACTTGATACGTGGCAGCTGTGGTCACCAGCATGTTTTGTTTTGTTTTGTTTTGTTTTGGTTTTGCTGTAAGAACACTAATTATCATATTGCTGTAATGAATCAAGGACAGTCAACATGTAAAAGTTGGTTGAAAAATTTGATATTGATTTGGTAATGATACCTTATTCATTCACTTAGTCATTATGGGGTAACATACAACAACAACCATATGGCGCTCAGTGAATAGTCAGTGTAGTTTAACAACGTTTTTTCTAAAAACTTTTAAAATAAAAAGTATTGTTTCCAGAAGCCCAACAACCATAACATAGCTCGTAGTGTGAAGATGGTAGGCAAAAAGCATCATGACAGAGATGGAGAAATATCTTGGCAGGCTCCCACCACTACTGTGGATAATCTTTATAAAAGCTAATATGATCTATTCATTTGCCAAGTACTTGGCATATGGCTTCAGCAGAGCTATAGTGAATTCACAGAAATCCAGTATCTTACAAAAAAAGAAAAAGCACAGAGCTTCTGCAGTGACAATCTTCTTGTGTAGTGACACTATTGCAAACCATGAGTGAGTTTTTCAATGAAGCTCAACTTTAGAATGGTTCAGGCCTTGGATTTCTCTCTCTTAGTAATTCAAGATTGGGGGTGGGGGGAATCGTGTATATCTCTGTCTACTTAGTTATTAATTTTTAGGCTTATTCAGAATATATTGCAGAGTTTTAAAAAAGGACCAAATTTTTCTGCAACTTCCTATTCAGATATACTAGCTAAAATCATTGAAAAACTTTCAGTTTTCCATGCAGAAAACAGTAAAGAATTGTCTTTGTTCCTTTCCAATCCTCTCTTTCTCTCCTGTAAAAAAGGAGGAAGAGCCTGCTTCTTCCAGTGTCATAAAACCCCAAAGAATTGCACATAAAACTGGAAAATCAAAGGTGAGTTTGTCTATGAGGATTTTCAGGTCCCAGGACAGCATGAACCCCTGCCATTGTAGGACACCTTGGGAACTCCCTGGACCTTGCCTGGAGCTTGGAGCCACTTTATGGGACTCTGAAGAGTCATTGGCGCACATCTGGGGAATTAAAGACAAGATTCTCTAGGCAGACAAAGTGGAGAGGTTACAGATCCAATAGATCAAGAAATCAACATTTGAAAAGTAAATTAAACTCTCCTCCTGCTATCTCTTGCACCAATCAGAAAAATCATGTCATATTCATGTTTTACATAACTGAATAACTTGGGTCTGCATCCGTGTCTATCAAGTTTTCCCAATCCCTGCAAAACGGTTTCCATGGGCCATCTAGGGAATATCTGCTGTGTCTACAGACATGAGAATGTGATGCTCTTTTTATATGACATATTTGGTCCAAATTAGCCAAGGGTCACTTTTGTTTCAGCCTTCTTCAGAAACCAATAATCCATGCAGAAGTTTTTGTGAACAGCCTACCTTGAAGATAAAATGGTGGTACTCAAACTCAAAGAAATCTTCTTAAAATGTGAAGCGGCATATAGGATATACTGTTATAATGACATATGATTTGCTGAAATATTATGGGGTTGAAACAAAATACCCTGTTTTTACAAAGAAAAATAATAATTTGTTCTCAAATTAGGATTTTTCTAATACTGTAATTAGTAGATATGCAAAAATTATGATGAAATTATTAAATGTTAAGGTAGAAATTAAATTTATTTCCTAAAATGAAAAATCTTGGAATATAAAGTTATTATCAATATTTTCCGACATAAAATGTCAAATGTAACTATCATCTTTTCTGATATTTATACCTTTCTTATGCTGCAAGTAAAAATTATTTAGACCTACACAAAACCAGACATACATATATATTCAAACACTAATTTTACTATGTTGGATGACTTCCAGACAATGTAATAAAATTTAAGCTTGATCTATATTTAGTTTCTAAGGATAGAAAAGTCTCATTAAAAGTATTTTCCTTATGCCTCCCTTTCTCTCCTTCCACAACAAAAAATACCTTCTTATTTAGCCAGGAAGGTGCAGGTGTACAATCATCTGTGCTTTGCTAGAAGCATTGATTTTTTTGCCTTTAAATAAATGTAAGTACAATGGCATAGTGCTAGATTAAGCCTGGAATAAGAGTTATGGATTTCTTAGTACTTACCTTACAACCAAAAGCTACATCACGGTGTCTCCAGTCTCCAGTTTTTTAAGACACTCACACACTCTTTTAGCTTCTTATTTATACTGCACTAACCGCAGACTTCAGAGCTTTTGTTTGTTGTTTGCATGGACCAGAATGGAACCTTGACACTCTACAGAACTCAAAAAATTTTGTTTCCTTCAAGTATAATTTTACTTCTCAGGTATAGCTTTCTTTCCAGGAATACAAACTTGCCTGTTATGGATAAGATTAAAAATAAAGGGGAAAAATATAATAATAGGACTTATTGGGGAACAAACTCAAATATAAATTTAAATCTTTAAAATGTCTATAAATGTTGATTCTCTTTTTTTTAGAAATCCTTTGATATGACATGGCACATGCAAGAGCTGAAAGTGATTTCACTTCAAAATATTTTTAGAACACAACAGGTTATTTATCACAGTAAAGAAATGGATGAACACCTGAAGTATTCAGACTACTCCTTCAGTCATACTGGACAAAATGTTAAGAGGAGCTTCTCCCCATCTAAGAGACAACATAAAACAATACGACACAAAACAATAATAAAACAGGCACAAGCCAAGCTTTGCTGTATCAACAGCTTCAGCACTCAGAATTTCTAAATGCAGATGATTCTAACCAAAATCAAAGCAGCCTAAACATTTCTGACTATTCATATTCAGATTGCTTATCTTGAGTCCTAGGTGTAGTTTAATTTATTCTTAAGAGACTGTGACGAGCCACAGAAGCTACATTTTCAACTAATGCATAATATATGCTACAGGAATCCAGAAAGCTATTCTAAGAAAATCCAAAAAGCACCCAATTTCCCACACAAATAGAAGAGAGCAAAGAGAGAGGATACATGAATAATTAAAAAGAAAATGCTTGTGGGGTAAGCAGTTATATTATTTTTTATAATAAAGCTGAAATTTCTAATCATATTAAAATGATTTAAATATGTATAAAACTTGTGCATTGAATTATCACTTCATTTCAAACTATTTCTGCTTCCCTTTTTTAGCCAAAATTACTCTAACACATCAAGTTATGTCTATCTACATTATTTTTAAGAAAGAAATCAATAAAATGATAGCTAAAAAGGCAAATTATCCAGCCAGCTATATAAAGAACTACCCTATTTCAGCGATTATTTAAGAAGTAGCATAGAAAATTTGGCTCATAAATGTTTGGTGAATCATTTACATGGAGACAGGTTTCTTCTCTAAGAAACTCAAGCGTTGGTAATTAATTGCAGGGAGAAACACAGAAACCTAGAGGAGTTAAAGCACTAAAAGGTATTGAGCAAAGAGTACCTATTGAATAACACAGACTTAAAGAAAAACTAGAATCAAATGCTTTTACTCCAGAGCCTCAGTGGCACAGCCTCATACTGAATGCTTTGGTGTCCAAGTGCATAGCCCTACAATGCAAAACTCTATTGTAGGGATTCACAGTGATGACTAAAAGACTAATACCAGAAGAAGAGAGATCTATGGGTCTGTAGGGTTTTCATAGTTAGCATATTGTCCTGAAGAACCTTCCAAGGGAAATCCAGCTCTTCTTCCTGTGTGGTTACACACTTGTATTGTTCTTTGATAGCTGTAGACCAAGTGGGAAGATACCTGGGACATTTGCCCATAACCTTGAGTTAATTTTCAGGAAATAAATATTATCATGGCTCTACACTCATGACAGAGAATTTTGCAGAACAATCATCAGATAAAATAAAAATTGAGACATTCATTAACAGTGATTAGCTGGAATTCCAGAACCAATCCCTTTCCTCCCAAAGTGTAAAATATGCTCACAAACATCCAGCTCTGTGATGACACATGACACATCAGCATAACATATGGGAAACATGGCAAGCAATGGCAAATTTTTTTTGCTCAGTATTTTTCTGGTTTCTCTTTACCTGTATTTTAATACAATTATAGAACTGTTTCTCATGCTGAGTAAGTAGTTTCTTATTAATGCAGAACCGTTATCCTAGCACAGGATTTGCCCCTGTGTGCTCAGTGCAACATCAGCTTAGAGTTGACTACTATGTAGCTGTGAAAGAGATTATAAAAAGAAACTTAATAAAATAAAAAGGATTAATTATGGATTTTATCCTTCAATTAGTTCAACAGTTTATTGCAGAGCAGGGTACTTTAGAGTTCATTTGCAGAATAGCAGAGAACCATTCCTCCATGCATTATTACAGAGGAGTTTTTCTGAAAACCTATGAGCACAAACTACAGATCATATCACTTCTGACTTTAAAAACGCATTCTAAAAAATAGTATGCTTTAAAATTCTCTGATGACATGAAACCAAATTAACTTGGAGTCAAAAGAACCCCAAAAAAACTTCTTGCTTTATTAGCTGGAAGTCAAAGGTCATAAAATGAAGCTAATCTTGTAAAATTAATCAAGAGGAGCATTATTAGAGTACAGAGATAAAAATATAAACTATTGAGCTAGAAATGTGTCTCTTTAAAATTTTTAATCGTTGATATAAACTGCTTAGTGAAGTTTACAGTGGGTGAGAATTATTCTTGAGAAGGAGTGGTGAATTTCTCACCATCCTCCCTGAAGTGATAATTACTGTTTCTGAACAAAATGGAGAGCAGAAAAAAATCCTTCAGAACAATAATTATGCTTCAGAAATAAACACTCAGAAAAGTCAGATGACAAAATACTGGACTAGAAAGAAGAATAAAAGACTGCATTTCCCAGATTTAAAATCTGTCATCTATTTATGTGACTGTAGCACATTAAGTCACTTCAATGGCTGTTTCTCTTTCATACTTTGTTTTAGATATTTATTTGAGGAATATGGGCTGTGGAGCAACTTTTATAATACACAAATGTATCTAGAAAATAAGAAAGAAAAAGAAAAGATATCCCACTACTGTGTAAAAAAATAAAAAAAAATAAAAAACCCCAATTGTATTAATACTGTAAACACCAAAAGCGGATCCTAAAAATAATTGATATACTGCCTTCTTTTGATTTTCAAACCACTAGGATCAAAATACAATATCTGGACTTCAGATTTTGTCACTGCAGGAACCCTTGTCCCAGATGAAAGAGATTTTGTTTGGCAGTCAAATGGAAGAGCAACTCCATCTATGAAAAAAAAAAAAAATCCCTCCAGTGTCATACATTGCTGTTCATCATTTCCTTTGAGTTTTTAAATATGAAGGTTTGGGTGTTGATTATTTTGGTTTGATTTATTTTAAGTAATAAGTACAACTTTAGTGGATAGAGTTAAAAAATTGAGGGATTTAACCGGCAATTTTTGCCTGGATCTTGCCTAAAGTCTGCCATATGAGACCTCTTATAAGCATTATAGTATGTATAGCATTCCCTTTGTAGCAATAGCTATTGCTTTCACCACCCTCCTGTCCTCTGCAGATGCTGAGCTTCTGTACCTGCTGTAATATGCTGGCACCTTTCCCAGGCATGTGTGCTGCTTGAAGGGCTTGGGAGCAGAGGTCTGTGCAGTGCATCTGCTCCCCAGAGTAAGACATCAACATCCTCAGTAGGAGTAATGAAGAACCCTGAGCTGGAAAGCAGAGAGACTGAGAAGCAAATTCTGCCAAAGGAGACATTTTCACAAGTGTGTCCTTTTCATCCCATCCCAAATCTTTCCTCTGTTGACTTGTTTTAAAAAAATTTTCTGCAACCATCATGTGAGTTCTCAGCTTCAGAGTGGTGAAAAGTCCTATATCAGCTGCTCAGAATCTGCTGAAAAATGATCTGAAGACCTGAGAAGCACCAACACATCAGTGTCATGGAGCTACGACAAATAGTGACCTAAAATATGACAGTGAAGTAGATACGTACCAAAAATTTGCAAAATGGAAATCAGTTCCCAAGTAGGAAGTTGCAGCTAGTTTTCAGGGTTGTCTTTTTTGATTATTCATGTCTTTATACAACTTGGGACAATCTATTCTCTAAACAGTGGCTAAACACAGAGGGAATTATTGCACAGGCCAGAACATTTTTGAAGAATCCAAGAGCACCCAGAGTTTTCCATCAAATTCCATCTCTAGATAGAGTAGCAGAACCACTTTTTGGCACAGATCACCAATCTTCCCATATTAAAAGATTTTGGAGGTAGTTTTGCCTAAAGATTTGTCATGGTTATGCTTTATCTTCACAATTCTTAAATATACATATTGTTTCAATCTTGAAAGTTGAAGTCGTTTTTGCTACCTATGAGCAGGACTTTATATCATGCAGACAGAACAGGTTAATATATTTTGCAAAAACAGGCAAATTTTTATCTGATATGGATGTTTTGTAAGCCTCTATGCAATACTGAAAGATTTACTGAGCAGGAGTCTCCCACTAATGAGATATTTTAATTAGTGACTTGCACATCTGAGAAGTAGAAAAGGAGCTGAAGGAAGAAAAAAGAAAAGTGAAAGTTCTGAGGAGTTTTTCTTTTCAAATTTGTTCTCATGTTTCATCTTTCTTTGCAATAACACCAAGAGTTTCCTAACTTGGCAGTAGTTGGGATAATTAATACTGATTACCGCAGTGATTGTTATTACCTAAGTAGTGATAAAACTGGCAGAGTAGAAATAGCTAGATACACAATTTTTCAAATGCTCTCACATAAACTCTTAAAGGATTTTACTTTGCTCACTTCTAGTTTGGCCATGAATTGTTTTCTGTTCTCAGAATCACTGAAGTGTGTGACTAAAAGTCCACTTTTGTTAAAATAATGAGAAATTCACTCTCACGAGATTAAACTCTGATTAAAGGAATATCTTTCTTCTTGCTTTGAAACCTTACATTTATTCACTGGTGCTGTGTGGGATGGCTGATAACATCATATATGCATACATACAGAGAGGGTTTATGTCCAGTGTCCACTGTTAGAACCCAGTCAGGTTTTTGAAACATACACAAAGAAAGGTGTCAAGTGCATGCAAACCCAGGTTGCAAATGGCTTATCTGAGTAGCTTTCCTGTGACTACAATATGGAATAAAATATTGTAGCCCTGGTTCCATGACCGAGGTGTTTCGGTCTTCTGAAATTCCTTTCCCAGGGAATTTTCTGTAAACAGGAGAAATGTTTTTATAACTGTACCATGTTGTTTATTCCTTTTTCCCAGGAGGGACTTCTTCTTGATGTCCCTGTAGTTTGACCAATATGATTGAAGAGGTTTGCCTTTGTTTCACCAACCAAATTCGTCTGTATAAAATAGTATAAAAGAGAGACACATCCCAAAAATAAGGGAGTAATTTTCAGATTTCTGAGTCTCTGAGTCTGTGTCGTTGTGGTGTAGAATAGCAACAAAATATCTTTCCTGATCCTTAGCTTTCCAAAATTTTCAAGAGAAAAGACCATTTCCCACAAAAATTAAACTTTTGCTAAAAAAGGACTGTTTGAATTTCCCCTCCCCAAGCCTCAAGGCAAAGATCCCATCAAGATTTGGTACATTGCATTTAATGCATCCTTATAATGGCATGGAGCATTTGAACATGGTCTGTTAACAGAAATTAAAGGCATCCTCCAGAGACCTGAAGTGCATGTCTGCAAGAAGTTATAGAGTCATGGCAGATTGGACCTCACAAATCTCATTCTCCAAGGAACATTCCAGTAACTTTGAACACAGAAAGCAGCTTCTTTGAAATGTAAACAATAACAGCAATAACATTTTGCATATAGCTGTCAAATTAAAGTTTGCTACAGTTATTAAGTCTTTCAGCTCCATCAAGTCCAAGGAAAATATAGTGTACCAATAATAAAGCAATTATTTGACATAATACCAGGCATACAATCCTGGATCCTTATTAACTCATTATAAGCCTTTGTGTACTGTGAATATATTGCATTCCTCTATTGGAGGAGCACCATTTTCACACTGGTCATCTAAAACTACAGGGGGACTTGAAATTACAACTCTCTTTTTCAGACCATGAGTACTCCTACAGCATAATGTAATTAAATAATTCACTACACCTTACCATCTCAAGCTTGAGACTAGCTTTTATCCTCTGACAAAATTATTTTGGTAAGTCACTATCTTTCCTGAGTTTTCTAGCTGTAAAATGGAACACAAAGCACTAAGATTACTTGCAATTTTAGTCAAATGCCAAAATCAATAATTTTCTGTTATTCTTGATTCCACAGGACAGGCACAATTTAATTACAGATTGATGATCAGGAATTTTACTTTTAAATTAAATGAGTTAAATTATGCAAGGAGTAGAACAGGAGTAGGTGCTTTAGAGGATTTCTAATCCTGTGCTTGAACTGTGAAAAAAAAAAAACAAGAGATAAAAAGTCAAGAATATTTTTCATCTGCCTGCACGTGTATAATATCTGGGTGGTAAGTGTTTTTGAATACATAAATATTGTGAATAAATTTAGCAAGAACTAGACTAAAGTAGAAGTATTAAAACAGGGTGTTTTTAAAATAGTATAAACAGATCTACTATGATATTTTAGGAGTTGAAAGTTTATATAACAAGTAAGAGGTATCTCAAAAACATAGTATATATTCTATGACATTCTCTTTTTTTTTTTTTTCATGTAAGGGACATATTCTTTTGGGAAAGAAAGGAATTCTAACAGCAGAAGAGATATAAGCTAAACCCTCCTCCCTTTCACCACAGGGAATCTAATGCTAATGGAATATCAAAGTTGAAATCCATCTATTGGACCTGAGGAAATAATTTTCCTCTAAAGATATGCCAAAAATAAACTTATCTCCAGAGACAGTGAGAGGGAACACCAATCAGTATGGCAATTCTGAAAGATCATATTAAAACAGGGAAAAACATAAGCAACAGAGAAGATCTTACATTGTCGATTACTCCCAAGCACTGGGTTCATCTAACTGTCTGCTGTTAACTTGGCTTCAATTACCTGAATTCATCACTTTTCATCTCCACTGTGGTCCTTACAGCATTCAACACCTCCAACTCCACTGAGGGAAAACCTGATGTAAAGATTGCCCCACTTCCTCAGTGTAAACCAAAAAAAAAAAAAACAACACCTCGTCAGATTTTCCTAGTTCTCACAGGACCTCCTTCCTCAGCTTCCTTTGTCTTGCCCTGATTGATCAGGAATGAATTTGTGTGGTTGCAAGACAGCCAGGTTCATGTGTTAAGATTTTCTACCAAGGTGTCTGAAATTCAGGTTATCTCCTTCTAACAAAAGGCAGCCAGAATGATCTGCTCATATTAGGAAATAATCTCTGTGCTATCCTGAAAAGATCTATCCATAAGAGTAAGTTAGTTTGTTTAAATTTTTTTTTTTTAAACTTAGTTTCATACATTTTTGAAGTGAGTGGTTGGCTAAGGGAATACTGTTTGATAGTGAACAGTTTCTTTCTGACACTTTAAAATTTTAAAAGATTAAATTGTTGTAGTGAAAAAGAAATTTGTAAGCAGCATGGATTTAAATTGAGCTCACCTTTCATCATAATAATTTCCCTGATGTCCCTAGCGTTCAGGCATGCTTAGATCAACAGAAGGGAGGTATTTGCCTCATATTGCTGGGCCTTACATTTCACTCAACCTGGTAATTTCCCAGCTCTTTTGATTATGAGCTCACATAGTTTATGGCAGGTGGTACCTCCATGTCCGGAGGGCCACAAAACACCTTGAATAATCAGACACAAAAAATGAACAGGGGTCTTCTTCTTCATGAATTATGCATAGACTGCATACTCTGACTCACCTGTAAAAAAATAAAAAGAAACATGTGGGACTGAAAGTGTACATTTTCACAAAGAGAGCATTTAGTTAATTATATTTAAGTTTGGAGTGCTCACTGTTTTCATAGACTCCCTTTTACTGCCAGTTTGCCTTTGTTCTGTTACTGCTTTCTTTTTTTCAAACATTTTCCCATCATCCCATTAAGTCAAGACAATAAAGCTAGTTTCTTTGAACTAATATTAGTACAGTTCTGGGGAACTGTCTGACAGATACTCTGACAGAAGCAGTCTCTGAAATCCACAATATGCCAGAACTTGCTCTGTTCTGTGCTCCACGCATTCATCATGGGAATGGGAAGGGAAGAATACCCGCCACCCCCATAAATCCATTCTAAAAGTTGATTTATTATTTCATATCTTACCTCTAGAGACCAAAACCACAGTAAAACTATTTCATCAAGCATCCCAGATCGTCTGTGTGCACGGAAAATAAAATAGACATGCTCATCTATGTAATAAGGGCTAGGGGATTTCAGTTCTACATTTTCCTTATTTATTGGCATCACCTTTTTCTGAGTCAGCAAAATCACCTAAGTAGTAAATGTTCTTCCACACAGGTTACAGAATTTGGCCCAGAATAATTAAAAAGCCTCCCAAATATGCACAAAACCAGTAACATCTGTGATATAGCTTTTGGGAAAATACAAAATAGTAGAACCATTGTGATTGCCCCAAAATTGCAAGCAAGGAGAAAAAAAAAAACAAAAGCAGTACAATAGAAATCAGTTGTGTAAAAGTTTTGTGCACCCAGAGAGGGAGCAGTCATGACCAATAAATACATCTTCATCCTGTAATTCTACTTCAAAGTCTCAAGTCACTGTCTAGGTTCTAGATATCCTGAGATTTTCCAGGTATTATACATAATGTTAGTGAATCAAACAACCTGTCACTATGACAGGCTAGAAATTATGGCAGAAAAGCAACAAAAGCAGCATAATATACACATAAAAACCTGGACTGAGTAGTGAATTTAGAGTTAAAACTGTTTACAAAAGTGCCAAAATATGTTTGAGAACAGACAGAAACTTCTCAAGACAGAATTATGTGATAAGTTCTTGACCTACATTTCAAAAAGAGGAAAGGAAAGGAAGATTTTGAAAATGCAAATGAAACAGCAGAAATTAGATTTACCATTGTGCTTTGTGAAAAATATGAACATGCAATCTGTGGCATTGGAATGATGGTGTAGATCAAAAAGAAAGAGAACCAGCAAGGGTGTACAAAACTGTAGTGTAGGCTTCTTTTCCTTATAATCTTGTGCAACTTTTCTTCAAACATATGCTTAGTGCTGAACATCTAAAAGCTATCATAAGCAGAATGCACATATGACATGAAAGGAAAATGGAAAATAGTTCTAGGAACATAGCTGCATTTTTAAAGATGTACAGCCAGTTACAGTTAGGAGAGGGCTTTTGAGTTAAGTTGGTGTTTCATATATAAAGATATCAGAATAAATCATAAAAGTGTTATAAAAATAATTAAAATATTTACCTGTGAAGATTTAAATCAAACTTTATACAAATTTTATAACATAAAAGCAGGCCTACTTCTGGGGAAAATTATTATGTATCTACCACATGGAATATGTAAGATTAAAAAATCTAAAGCAATACGTCCAGATGGGTGTTTCTATGGAACTAAAATAATCAAAAGCTAGAGTAGACCATCATTTGGTATATTACAGCTAAAGAGATATAACATCAAAATATAGGGAAAGTTTATGATCTCAAACCCAAACCATCATTATTTATGCTGCGGTCTTTCTGTCTAATTATCTCTTTTAAAATTATAATCTCTATCTTTTTTCAGAAGGAAGTGTGGGGGTTTGAATAATGATGTGGTACATCTTTGAAATCAGGTGAAAGAACATTATTTCTTTCAAAAAGGATGCTAAGTGCTTTCATACCACAAAATAGAAATTGTTACGAATCCATTTAGCAAAGCATGCAAATGTAACTGGGAGGCTGGGACACCATTTCTTATTTATATGCTGGTAACATAAATGAGAGGATTGGAAGGCCAGCCCACTCACCTCACTTCAAAATCTGCATCCCCCATAACATAACAGACAAAAATTTCCAGGGCTAAACAGTCCTCTCTAATGTAGCATTGTACCCTCAGTATCCCATACATCTTATATTTTTATATAGTAGGTGGGACAACAATAATCAGGCTTAAATTATAAGTATACAGATCATATTTGTTATTCAACTACAACTTTGTGCTGGATATCAGAGCTGAGCTAGTTAGTGTACCCAGTGTGTTCACTCAAGTCATTAAGTCCTCAGTCAATCTGGGAACTTCACAGATGAAACATGGGGCAGGTTTGAGATCACTTGGAGCCAAGGTGATTGACTGAACCTTTGGTATCAAGTATTTGACTGATATTGTTACAGGATCCCTCCAGGTGGGAATTTTGTACAGTTCTTGAAAGTCCCCAAGGCAGCTCCTACTCTGTCTCATCTGATTTGTCAACTTGTGTATTGACTGACAACCCGGATGGAGTGAGCAAAGTCTCCCTGAGTGCTTCAGGCTACTGACGTGGTCACAGTATTCAGAAATAAGATATTTGTAAGAAGTCCAGACCAAATGTTCCTACAATCATGGAATAGGGATCTGTTCTCATTTGTGACTAAGATAATCAATAGCAACGAATTGCATGTGTTGCTGGTGTAATTACATACCACCATGGGCAGCTGGGGTATAAGAACTGAACAGAAGAGCAGCAGAGCCATTTCTGAGCTCAGGCCTCGTTGTTCACAACTCAGTCCAGTCAGACCTCCAAGGAGAGGGACTGCACAGTCTCTCTAGTCAGCTTTTCTCACTGCTGGGCTGCCCTTGTGGGGAGACCATTCTTCCTCATATGTAGCCTGAAACTCTCCTTTCAACTTTTTCAAGTTGCCTCATATTTTGTCATCACTCTGAGCTGTGCAGAGCCTGGCTCCACCCCCTTGATATCTTCCCCACAGGCACTGTCAGGCTGCTGTCAGATGTCCCCTCTTCCAGGCAGCCTCTGTCCCTCAGCCTCTCCCTGCGGTGCAGATGATGCTGCAGGTGTGGTCTAATGAGTGCTGAGGGGAGGGAGAGGATCACTGCCTTTGTCACCTGGCCATGCTCTTTGTCAAGCCAAAGCTGTTGGCCACCTGTCATGGCTGAGGCTTAGCTCAGTGCCCAACAAAGCCTACGTATTTTCCTCGCAGTGCTCTTCCCAGTGTCACCGTCTTTAACCAGTGCCATTTTAGGAGCTTCTCTGTCCCAGGAGCAGCAGATGATATTTGCCCTTGCTCAGTTTCATGAAGTCCCTGTTGGCCCATTTTTCTAGCCTATCCAAGCCCCTCTGGATGATATCCTGTCATGGAGTTTTCTCCTCTCTTTAGTGTCAGCTGCACAAATGATGAGTGTGCACTCCACTCCCCCTCCAGGTCTCATATTAAAGGACAAAAACATTAAGAAGGCACTCCCAAGACAGACAGACATCTCCTTCCATGAACCTCTAGGCAAAACATGACCCATTAACCATGTCTCTTTGGGGCTCACCATTCAACTAGCTTTTTACCAATTGTCCATCCCTCCAGACCACCATGTCCTAAGATGGGTACAAGAACATTTAGAAGACAAGCAGGTTTGTCAGATATGATTTGCTCTTGGTAAATGCATACTGGTTATTTCCAGCTGCTACCTTCTCCTCCACATTCCTAGAAAAATGTTTCAAAACTCACTCCATGGTTTTTCCAGGATCTAAACTACATCTATTCAACCTTCATTCTGCTGCCTTGCTTTTTCTCCTTTTGGAGATGTGCAAGTCATTTACCTGTCTTCAGGCATTGCAAACATCTCCTGGTCTCCTGAACCTTCCAAGCATGATAGTCTTGGAAGGATACGAGCCTGTTCCTTTATCTCCAAGCTGGATGCAGCATGAACTAGACAATCAATTCTTCTTAGATCCATAGAGTACCAGCCAGGCTTGGTGTTATGCTGTTCTGCCAAGAGCCATGCCTTTCCAAAAGCAGCAAGAGAGAGCTCATCCTTTCTTACAGATGAACAGTTCTACTGACTACCTGACAAAACTGATTCGTGATTTTGCTCTTCATTTCAAGTTTTTCTTCTGCTGTGGGAATAATTTCTTTCATTCAGAATAAAGTGTCCAACAGAACATCAATGGGATGAATTTATGGAATTCAGTGAAAAATGCACCTCAGACACATCAGTCAAAATTTAGTTACATATATCTGTATTAGCCATTGAACAAAAGAGCAAAATGAATCTGCCAAGAGCAAAATTGGGTACATAAGCCTTAGCCTGGCACCAGATCAAGATGTTTTAAATGGGGCTAAAGGACAAGTTCTTCCCTAAGGAGTAAAATCAGTTTAAGAAGAGACAACTCGTTTGTTACTTTAGTCACCCCAAGACATCAAAGCGACAGTGGACAAATGATGACAAATTGAAGCACAGATGTCAACACTTCAGTTATTGCTCACAATATGGGTTTAGTGTTACACATTCTTGGCTGAATAAAGCATCTATATTTCTGGGATTTGTCGGTCAGTGTTTGCAAACATCTTGTGCTACAGGTACATACATTGTTGGCTGGCAAAATGAAGAACCATATCAAAAAATACATCACAGGCAAACACAGAAGAAACAAATGTTGGTTTTGAAGAAATATGAAGGAGGAGCAAAAAATTAAAAGTTTATAAAAAAACCCACAGTTATTACCTCAGGAGTTGTAAGTGATAACTGTGATCTGAAGAATACACATTGGTTAATGCTTTAAAAAAATTAAATTGCCTATTTATTTCTTTTTCAAATTAAAATCTAAATGAAGTGCCTACAAGATTAACCATTCTACTCAGCTTGGTGATGATGATTATAAGAATACCTACTCAAGAAGCCTTTTCAATGTTGTGTGTGAAATAGCAGTATCACTTTTAAGCTGACCGGTCTCAGTGGTTTCCCAGAAGCTGACTAAATTATATCTACAGTTTTTAGGACTGTCATTGTTCTTTAAATCAAGATTGTTAATATAATGCATTGAATTTACTGGGATAATGTCATCCATGGTACTGAATTAGACATGTTCTACAAGGAATGAGTTCTACTTAGCTTGAGTTTTTTTCATAAAGGAGAATAAAGTGAAGGCAGTTTTAAAGATCAAGTAAAACAAGAAATAGCACACAGGAACAGAAGAAGGTGGGGATATTTATTGAGGATATTTAAAAGAAAGGTACAAGATGAAGAAGATAGAAAAAATATATTTCTGAATGAAGTCTCCAGTAGATATTTTACAGCAAAAGAAGAAGAGAAAATAGGTAGAAATTATTTAGAATGTCTTAGTTCTAGGCCAAAACATGGAAATCTAATCTGGTCAAGAAATTTTATGACACGAAAATGACAGTCTACTCAAGGCAATAAAACTCATTCCATTATCTTTTTGAGATTTTTTATCTAAACCCAGAAAAAAACTATCCACATATGCATGCCTTAGAGCTCAGTTTATCCTTTACAAAAGTAGCTATATATTGCTATCCAGAGAATATAGAGGATTTCTATGGGATTAATGTTCTGATAGCTGGACTAGGCTTTTAGCCCTAATTGTTCAGGTACTAAACTAGCTGTCTCCTGGGTATCATGGTTTCTTTTAGGGTTAGACAAAGGGAATATGTAAAGATCACAAAAAAAGCAAGAAACATTGATTAACTGTTACCAGCAAGGAAAGAAATTAATAGATACAAAATGTAGAAAATTCTATGAGAAATTGCTGACCACAATAGTAATATTTTGTCTTAGGCCTGTGTTTCAGTGCCCAGTATTAGCAATATCTTTTATCCTATATACATTTGTTGTGGTTCAGTGTGTTATAGTCTCAATCATTGACAACAACAAAGCCAAATTATTAAAATTTAAGAAGAACAATGCTTGCTTTGAAAGGTTCTGTTACCACATAAAAGTAGAAAATGTAATTTCAAATAAATACACTGCTGGGCCTTTTTAAAAAATACATCTCCAAAACTTTCCCCTTCAGTCAAACAGATATTACTGGTGCACTTGTCTAAGAAATTCAAAGTTCCTTCAGAGGAACAAAATCCTAAACTTTTCACCTACAGGTGACAGTAAAACACAGTGTAAAAAATAAATCAAGCTCCTACCTTAGATTAAAGCACAGGAATACAAACAGAAAGACAATATTTTTGTCTTTCCAGTATAACTGAGACTCAGTGGTAAAACACAATAGGCTTCTAATCATCTGTAGAGTTGCAGTCTTCTCCCTTCTGCAGACATAATTTCAAGATAACATATTTTTCCAGCATTTCCTAATAATGCTGGAAAGATATAAGCGATAACTAATGCTATATCAGTAGTATCAACAAAACTGCTTAATAACATGAACAAAAAAAGTGTTCAAAATTATGACTATTACAAAAATTATTAATAATAATCTAAGATCTCGGTTTGTCTTCTTTTCATTGTTGAAGATTAGCTGCAGTGAATATGATCAAGATAATTCTAAATTATTATCAAACAGTGAATTCAAGGGAGAAACAAAATTTCAGCATGAGCACATCAAAAATAGATATTCAATTGCACAACAAAATTTATGACGTGAAGATTTTTTTGAAAGAAAAAGGGTAAAGTTTAATGTATTATTTTGAAGATCAATTTTAAAATGGGAAGAGACAAAACTTGTAAAAATTATGGAAATAAAAATGAATCAAATAAAAATTTTGCTTTTCCTAAGACCTTTTATAGAATCAGTGGGCTTGCAATATTTTGGTATTATTCTGCATTCCAATTATATGCAGGTAAATTCACAAATCTACTTATTTGTTTTTTAAAAGTCTGAATAATTTTGAGTATTTATTTCCACCTGGAAACAACAAAAGGCAACTATAGAATTGCCTCTAATTCTATACTCAGTCTCTACAAATGATCATTTGTCAAATGACTGTACAAAGTGAAAAAGAACTACACGCTCTATGTTGTTTTGTTTGAATAGATGCTTTTGAATTTTGAATGCTCATTTGAAAACAGATTGTTACTTTTAGAAGTAATCCACAAAAAGAATCATTAATTTTCAAAGACAAGACATAAACACTAGGCACTTAGAAAAAAAAGTTGAAATGCAAAATTAGTTGAGTAGATTCTTAATGAATTTGAGAACAGGCAGGCATCCAGACATCTTTCAATACATTTGCTTGATGTCCCTTAATAAAAGGAAGGAAATTTGTGGCAAAGCAGGAAATTACGCTGAGGACCATTACAATGTTAGCGGGTTTTTTTAATATAATCGTATGTTCTGTGTATGAAGTGACAGGATCTTGCAGACACCACATCAGAGAAATAAATCTGCTACTTCAAAACCAAACTCCATGACTCTATCCCATACAAACCCACACATGGCAAGTTGTGGAAGCTGGAAGTCACTTACACACTTCCTGTGTCATTTTTTAAATGCCATTGGTCTAATTTGGCACTAATTCAGTCTTATCAAAGTAATATTTTAATCAATTCCCTTGCAGTGTCAGTCTCCTGCTGTGAAGGCCCTTGGTGTATCAGGCTGCTGTGCACTTTTGTACCTGGGCTGCAGTGACCATATTAATCACCCACTAACATCTCAGTGAAGACCGATATTCACGCTGAGCAGAGCTGGCTGCCAGGCAAATTGTGTTAATCAAAGGCTATTAACCCAAGTGAACAGGATCCTGAGTCAGCTAAAACTTTAAGCTAAATCTGTCTAGACTTTCTTAATTCTGTATTCTTTAAATAACATTGAAATGCTTTTAAATTTAAAAAAAAAAAATTAAAAAGTCCACAAAAACAAAACCAAAAGGAACAAACAAGCAATAAAACCCAAACTAGACAAAAAGTATACAAATGAAAGAAAACACTAAAAAACATCCCAGACAAGTTTAAGTTAGCAAGTCTGCTAGAACAGAAGCACAGAAGTCTTGTAGCTCCCACTCTGTCCTTACAAGGCAGACCTTTGCTGGCAGGTTTGGTTTTATGTACCAGTGTTACCTTCTCAGCTAAACTGAACCATTCAGGATCCCCTGCTGGCCCTCAGTGAGCTCTTTCCATCAACTCTGAGGCTGACTTCTCCCTTCACCCAGATATCCATCTCACAAGCCACTCCTCCCTTTAAAAAAACAGTGAATAAAGTTGAAATGAAAGGAAGAGGAAAACAAACCCCAAAACAGCCACCCAGAATGAGTGTCTTTTAAAGATTTTAGTATTATCCATTCACTTTTTAACTGTAAAAGTGTATCCCTTGCCAGCAGGAATGAAAAGCAGCCCTGCAATCCCTAGTGTGTATTCCTAGGAGTAACAAATATCAGAATTAGTTTGGCAGTAGGGGTGAATGTTCAGCATAGCACTTTATATCTTTTATTAAGTTGCTTCTCTATACTCTCCAACATCTTCCTTGCTTGGGGTGGAATTCAAGACTTCAACACCCAATTTTTTTTCTGATTAAATTACCGGTGACTTGGCTCATTATTTTCACAAATAGCATCTTCTTCTTCCTAGAAACTAATAATAGTTTCTTTATTGTTTAAAATTACCCTTTTCCTCTAGTGAAAACAGTAAACTCCCAACCTTATTAGAGGTACTGTGGGTTGTGGGTTTTTTTCAGTAGCTTTTCACTGACTCAGCTCTTACTCTTCAGATCATAGTGAACACCCAAGTAATGCCTGCTGTACTCTTAGCTTCACTCCAAGATATGATTACTGAAAACAGCAGCATATGTTGAAGCAGACTTAAACAACTCACTTGATCAAATTATATATTTTCTGCTTTATTGCAAATCATAGCTGAGAGGTGGATAAAAGACCTTTATTTGGACACACTGAATTTGTCTTGCATGCAGTTAAGGTGTTTTCCTATTTGAGCAAATCCATTGTTCCTGAAGGCATGCAGCAGTTTGTCATGTTTCTTCTGTCTAATCTGTCATAAACCATGAATTCTTGTTCAAGGTATCAAAAGTGTTCTAGCATGTATTTTTAAACATCAGGCTTTATATACATTGACTTGTAATGCTCTGGATAAAATACGACAAACCTCACAAGGCTACCCAGATAATGGCTAGCAGGATCATATCACACTAACACTGGCTGCCTTAACACGTGTTTCTCTCTTAAGTTTCTAGACACTATAAATAGTCTACAGAGATTGATCTACTGTTTCAGAATCAGTGCCTGAGTCCACAAAAGTTGTTTTTTCCCAATAATCATTTCACATGGATTTAGTATTTCTAAAGCTTTCCTCCAAAAATCTTCAATTAAGAGCTATATAATTTGGGACTTTATTTGCCTATATGATTTTATTCACTTTCTACCTCCTCCATCTATGGGAGTTACCCAATAACTGCCCTTGCAGAGAAATGGCTTATTAATTAGCAAGACAGCTCTTCAGGTGTGTTTTGTAAGACCAAAAAGTTTAATAAATGAAAATAATAAATTTTACAGAAACAAAAGATAAAGCTGAGCACAGGTGTCAGAGAAACCTCTGGCACCCGGCTAAGACACCCCAAAAAGCCTTTGAGTTCCTTTATGCCTTTTCTTAGGTACTTAATGCTTCAGGTGGGGTCTACTGGCAAGCAGCCAATAGAAACAGGTACAGGCTTTGAGGAACAGTGACAGGGTCCAACTAATGCTTCTCTCTTGGCACTGAGACAATTGCTGACAGGACACTAAAGAAGTTTCTGGGCCCTTTACCTTATAAGAAATACAAGGAGCAAGACTTACACCTTTCCCTGTATGGAAACACTTGCTCAGCATAGAAAATGTATGCCTACATCCATCTAGATGTCTGCTGTTTCGGGTACTTCCCACAGTTTGCTTAGCATTGCATCTGAAATGCAGATTAATGCACCTCCCCTTTGCTTCTCTATTCCCATAACAATCTGACACTTCACCTTGTACCCCAACATATCCTGCTGTCAAATCCTCCTGACGATCATGCATTTGGTTACTTTGCATCTTCCCCAAAAATTTTTCCCAGAGCTCAGAAATTGGGTCCTCAGGCTGAGGTCTCCTCTTATGACAATCAGATGTGAGGATATAGGAATTCCAGAAATTGCCTGATTTATTTATTTTTAAACTCCCAGGGTGTAACCAACCTCTTTAGAGAAAGAGACAATAAGAAAAGCAAACAAAAAAAAGCAGATTTATTCGTACCGTCACTGAGATTCTGTGTCACTGTGAAGCTCTTTACCTTGGCTCCAGGGAGATATTTTTAAGGGAATATTTTGATCACTCCTCAATCACATGTCAATGAGTGCATTATGTCCTCCTCTGTTAATTCATAACCAAAATATTATTTTATACTTTAGAATCATGATCATGAGTTTGTAAATGCTGTTTTAATTCACTCATAACTGTAAAATTCAAGGTGACATGCTTTGCTCTTAATACTGAAGCCTCCCAGATTTTCATCTGCAAATTGCACCAAATCTCTCTAACTTTTATCATAGCTCTCTAACTTTCATGCTGAGTAATTTTTTGCTGAGTTCATTAATGAAAATGTCAAAATATCTATATCAAAACATTTTATTTGTGATGATATTGAAGAATGCTTTTCTTATTTATTCTCTGCCTTAGGTGTAATCAAATGTAATCTGGCTTTTAGCTGGGTTCTTGTCCAATTTACATTTCTAGTGCCAATTTTTTTATGAAACAGAGGCAGAGGACATTTCCTTTAATAATTTTTCCCAAAAGAATTTTATGATTTTCCTGGGTGAACTGTCTGTGTTTTCATTTTGAACCCTGTTTTCTGGATTCATCATATTGTGGATCCTTTTTTTTTTCCTGCAACAATTTTGATTAATTACTTAAACTTTTTTACTCACCAAACTTCAGGCTTTTTTTATTCAAACCTGGAATTATTAGTTACATGATGCATTATTATTTGTGACAATTTACTAAAATCTTGTTCTTTCACATTACCTCATCTGACCTGTCATAAATAATAAATAGATAAATATATGGATAGACAAATAAATAAATGATGAAGAGAGCTGGCAATAGAAAAGGGAGGATGTGTGGTTAGGAAGTGTAAATAAGTTGCAGAAATGAGGAACAGAGAGGAGTGAATAGTTTGCTGACATTCAACTAAACTTTAATCATTCTGTTTCCAAAGAGGTAATTGCTATTTACAGGAGTTCTAGGTCATGATCCCACCTCGGACCCAACTTAGAAGAAGTACCTGAACAATACAGCACACCATGAGACCCGGGCTGTGAATGAGCACATCTTCAGACTTCCTAAGGTGCACTGCATCATTAAAAATAAATCAAAGCCTGTAAAAGTTGACATACTGTAGCTGTTTTCCTCACCCCACCTGCTTTAATTTGACACATTTTCAGAGGAAAGTCACTATTCATTTCGTATCTAAACCTGTCAAAACTTTTTTTTTTTCCCTTCACTTAATACCAGAAGAGTCAAGTTTCTTAGTATGGCTTGTTGAACAGCTGTAGAGACCAAACAACTTGTTGCATGCAATGGGAAAATAAATAAAGTCTATAACTGAGTAAACATTAAAGATTTCAAGTAAAAGTATTAAAACCTGAATATTCAAAGCATTAAATTCTAAGTAAGAACATAAAAGTAATTGATGCTTAATATTTCAAAAAAACAATCTAAAGCTATCAGCAGAGGAATGATTTGAGGTTTTGTGTTTATTTTGTTTTGTTTTTTATTTCTTTTTTTTTCTTTTTTTACAGGTAAAGTGCAGACTCCTTACTTCTCAATCTGCATTTCTCAGTTATGGTTGTATATGTTTAATAATACTTCATATTTTCCCAAGGTAGCACCATGAGACTTTTTGAAAACTTGAGGTGTCACAAAATGCCAAATAGCTGAAAATAACTCCTTACCTCCTTCTGATTTCAAGTAAATATTCCTCTAATAGGTAAAAAGAATTAAGAAGCATGGGGATGTAGTTCTACCGCCTGAGGGAAAAGAAAAGTAAATCCCTTTGACAGGTAACTCAAGTTCTCTGTATGTCAATATGGCAACAGGATACTAGCTATTTAGGAACAGGATACTCCTGAAACTTTGATCAGCAATTCCAGCATGAACTTAGTTGACATAAATTGTCACAAAAAAGAAGAATCAACCTTATTTTTTGCTAGAGGAAATATTACCTTTGAAAAATGTTTAATCGAAATGGACCTAACAAGGCTTTTAAAAGGTTGTGTTCAATTGCCAAGAATAGCTTTGCAACAGCTTATGACAATGGGACCCTTACATGCATTTTTAGAATGTAGAAGAATTATTTCTTCTCAATTTTTAAAAGTAATTTAAACAAAGAAATCACCTTAAGGAAGACAGCAGATTAACAAGGAAAAAAAACTGCTGCCAGAGAATTCACCTTCTTTTAAGGTAAAATCCTAAATAAACAAACTAATGCTGATATGGAACTGTGCCAAGTGATATTAAATTTACGTGGGTTTGTTCAACCCACAACAATTTTATCTGAGAAAGAAATCCTGAAGAAAAACCTGTGCAACATTTTAGGTTTTCTATTAATCTCAGCATCTGTGAAATACATTATTACTCTGTGATTTTGGCTTTGGTAAATGTTCAGTCTCAAGCAGAGACCAACCTCCCCTGTTGGCTGATATTTTCATTGTTTAAATAAATTAAGTTATCACTGAGTCAAAGTTGCAGGGAGGAACGCAGCTACTTGGATAGCAAGGGCAAAAGTCTCATGGAGCCATGTGAAACACGTCTGCTCTGCTCAGTGTGAGATCATTGCAGAAAGTAGTGAACTGGAGCTACACAATTCCATGGATCCCACTGAGAAGGAAAGCTGCAGGTGCTTAAGCATGCTGCAAGTCTCCATTACTACACTCAAATTCTTTAAATCCCTGTGCCATGAATGAGTCAATTGCTGTGTTTACCTTTGATTTGCAACCACAGCTTTTACAATAGGGAGAACGGATTCATAAAGAACTCCATGGCCATGCAAGGTGGTTTAATAACGTGGAACAAGTTCAATTGGAAGAGAGAGAAATTGGTTAGCTCTGTTAAGAGACAGGCACAGCTGGCTCCTTCCTTTGACAACTAGTGACACCCACCAGCACTGTCTGGGTTGACCAATCTACAAATGAAGAAACTGTCTCTAATGACACCTTTTAGGAAGAGCAAAAGTAGTAGACATGGGAATTGCAGAGCTGTAACAAGTACTGAACAGCAAATTTGCTTTACTGGTTCATGCTGGAATTGAGGCTGCAGAACACACAATTATATCAGACTCTGGTGGCCACAGTGCAGTTTTATTTCAGATGCTAGAGACGACCCAGTTCCAACAGTTAGGTATGGTTAGAACTAAGATCTGTCTGACTTTAAAACTTACGCCAACAGAGCTCCAAACAGCCCTTTATTGCTTTCTGGCAAAGCACTGATGTGCTATGTGGACTCCATGCACTAGTGGAGAGCAATAAATATGCATGGTAGGGAGAAGTTTAGGATTCTGGCTTTCCCAAAACCTATTACCTGAAATTGCCTGTGAGAAAATTAAAGACTTGACAGGAAAAAGTGCAATTAGTATACTCAGCTGTATTTCCATGTGCTCTGAATGAATTATAGGATACAGTGATAATGCCAATCATAGTAGAGAGAATTATAGAGTGAATAACAGAGTAATAACATGCTCATTAAAAGTACATTAAATCTATATCTCGATATTTTGTAAAACAAAGCAAAATACTTCATCAAAACCACTTCTAACTGAATTTTAAAATTATGATAAGGGTAAAGGACTCCCTTTGAATTAGATGGAAACTTTTTTTACGGCAACACAATGGATTACAGGAATTTTATTTAAAATACTCAACACCTGCCAAGAATTTTTAAAATTAACTATCAGTTTAATAAAAATTATGCGGAAATTTTATCTATTCCTACTCAGAGGGTAAATTTATCACAACTAATACTGATTTCAAATTATGTGAATAGAAAATTTAGAGAAATAATCTTCTGATTAGTAAGTCTAGAACAGTTATGGTTGGGGTACAGGTTGAGATTGACAGAAGAGGGTCAAGAAAAAAAGTTAGCAACTTTATATATTTTTTATTATTTTTATATTAATTTGATCCAAAAGTAGTCATTCTATATAATTCTTACATTAAGCATACTCATTGACACTACTTTCTTAAAAAGTCAAGTGCTATTCCTAAACTCACTGAATTAAAAAGCAAAAGAACGAGAGATGTCTAATTAAATATTTCAGTCACCTTTAATGTCATGGAAATAAAGCAATATGTTTTGGGTTTCAAATATGTTAATGCAGCTGATGATTCAAGTCACTGTACACCTGTAATTTAAGTTTCTCTCTGAAAAACACCAGTTTCTTGAAAACAAGATGAATTATTCAGAGTTCATAATGAACTCAAAACCACAAATCATGTTTCTGTGCTTTCACACTCTCAGTATGGCGGCTAAGAAGCTGGCTGTAGGTGTTAATTAATGGCTGCATTAATTGTTAATTAACAAGTGTTGAAATAGTAACAGAAATTAATGCAGAATAAATTTAGACTTTCCTTGGCTAACCGCTTTAGAAGAGTGAATGGCATATCTAGTCAGCTTGATATTTCTTAGTCTTTTTTGCTGGTTCAGAATACAACCACTGGTCTTCTTTGGTTTGGACAGGGCAGGTTTTCACTTAATTCTCTTCTGGGAATGGAGAAGTATCAAGGCAATCCATTCCAATGCTCCAGTTCCTGTGACTAGACCACTTAAGTCACATTAGGAAGCAGAGTTACTGGACTTTGCTGGGAATATGTAAGGGATGCCATGAATCCATCCACCATGCCAATTTTTTCCTTCTGGGTTTCCTCCTTCTTCGGTCTGAGTCTGAGAGTGGGTGAGGTATCAGGATTAGGAGAAAATTAGGGAGAAAATTCACCTGTATTAATGGTTCTCTTCATTACAGATTTATTTTTAGTTGCCCAAGCACAGAATCCAACCCATATTAAAAAAAAAAAAAAAGCCCAAAAAACCCTCCTCCTGTTAAAGTATCACTCTGTGTGTTGAACATTTCTAGCACAACAAAACCTTCGTGACAATATGATGACTTTATCAATATGAAATATGTAGTTGCTTATCATCCAAATGAAATCTACAGTTTAAAGTGAGAAGAACACCTGAAGGACCATCACATACAATAAAAGTAACTGGAATTTTTTATAAGGTGATGGTGGGTTATGAACACAAGAAAGTTCAATAACAAACTTGGTGTTCTGTCAAATACTAAATTGCATACAAGCAACAGTAACAAGACTAGCATTTATTTCACAGCAGTCTAATGCTCAGAAATTCCAAGGATGAGCACATTCTGCTTTAGAAATAATCACCAACCTTTCCTTATGTTGCAGACTTTGAGATTCTAAGGTGAATCATAAATATTTCATGCAAGTATTGCTCTGTGGCACCCATCTGGAAGAAACGTATTTTCTCCTTTGTTGATTAAAACTTTATTGACCTTACTGTCTGTCAGGTCCTACTAAGGGGATTTTTGCCGAGCAAACTTTTAATATTGTGCTTGCCAAAATGCATCAACAGATTTTGTAAAGGGTAATCGTAAAACCATGGGGAACATTTAATATTACAGCTAAGACCATGGCATTTACATTTTAACTTTTGCTTACTTTCAGATTTTCTGTAGTTACAATGGGAAAATGAAATGCAGACAACACAAACACCCCTGCATAAAACAGTGAAATGTCATAGGCTCAATAATTAAGGGATGTTGTAACCTTACTGACAATATTTCCAAAGTAAATATCCTTACTTAATAACTAGAAGTTTATGGAAAAATTCTTCTTAAACTATCTTATCTTTTTTTTTTTTTTTTTAGATTTCTGACAAAAAACAATTTTGATGAAGAGTCACAGGAAAGGATTGTTGCACAGCCTAAGCTCTGAGTTTTGTGAGAGCTTCTGAGAAGGAGCCTAAGAACCATTCCTCAGTGGAAATCACAAAGGATTGACCATTAATTTTCTCTGCAGGCAAGAGAAAGCAGAGGTTCGTGCCTGGCAAGAAACCCCAGCTTCCATCTGTAAATTCTCAAATCCCACTAAGGGGAGGGCAGTTCCAGGTGGAAGCAAGGTGTAATATAACTGGACACAGGAGAAGACTTTATTCTGTGGAAAATAAAAAGTATTTTAAGTACTTGTGCTAAGGCTAGACATGAGAAATAGGTTTTCAGAAGCTGTTATTGATTTGTATATATCAATCATGTTTGATAAAATAATTTAACTCTTCTTTAAACAAAATGTCTTGTTTTTTTCTAGCACAAAACACTACAAAACTGTTGTTGATCTGTTTTGGACCAACTCAGCAGATTTTTGACCATCACTGTTCTGCCAGTATTCTTCCCATGTATTTGAAAAAAATATTTTTCAAAGAGAAATGAAAGTACTCTGTTGACCAAACGACTATTTGTGAGATACAAGGCCTTAATTATCAGTATTAATACTGAGGTGTGTCAGTATATCGCAGATAATCTTCTTTTCTTTCCCATCCTCCTTTAAACCCCAGAGTTCTTTCAGGCTTCATCTCTTCAAAAGATGCAACCTACTCCTATCCATATATCTAAAAATTTCATTATCTATATTGTTAACCATTGTTAAAAATAGTTAACTTCAAAGCAAGGGTGACTTAGAAAGGCCTGATATTATCCAGCCTACCACAAATCTTTGGGGTGATTTACCATGGAGTGAAATGTAATGCAGGATTTGGAAAACACACTGAGTCTGGTGGTGCAACAGAACTTCAGAATATGTAGTGTACCAAAAAATCCAAAATAATAGTCTTCCAGTAAAAAAAAAAAAAAAAAAAAATTCTTTCAGACAGAAAATAACCAAAGTCAAAAGAGTTCACAAACAAATGCAAAAAGGAGTATCACCACAGACAATATCATATCATTATTTTACTGAAATTTTATGTTTATGTATTATAAATGTTTTAGGCAGAGCAGATACATAGAAAGTACACCAAATGGTGGAAAAACAAGACCATATATGTAATTCTGGTAGATCAATTGGTTTCACAAAACTTAAGTTAAATTGAAGGGGAAAATAAGATGACTTTGCTGAACTGTCTGTCCCAGTTAACTTCCAAAGACCCCTTAGTCCCAACAATAGTACCAATTCAACAGCATCAACTTCTAACATTTCATATCTTCGAAAGCTCATTTATCTTCACTTATACATCTGTCAGTAATCCTTTTCTTCTAAGTACTATCTAAACACAACATTTTAACAACATTCAGCCACAAGGCAGAAGTTAATCACTAGACTGATGGAGGAGGAAACAGGGCTACACAGCTGAGCAATGTTACCCAGCAGAATAGGGGTCATCACATTTTTGTGCAGTAAATCCAATGGCTGCAACATGGCAGAGGTAATTTAGAAGTAGTTCTGATTTACCTCAGCATAATCCACCTAGGTTTTTGGCTACTTTTTGCACTGCAGTGGTCAAAATATGCAACCCATCTATTTCAGACATAGTTTGGGCTATGTGTATATGTGCATATATACACACACACTCCTCGTTGCAGGCAAAGAAGCAACTATGCTTTACTTGTGTAAGTTCCATTCCTGAAAGAACAGAAAGAAAAGTAAGCATTTGGCCCAATTCATAGGTCATTTAAAGTAAAATATTTTTATTTTCAAGATAACATCATTTGGTACTCCATAAGATTAAATTTCCTTTTCCCGTCTGTACCTTCTGTTTCATTTTTATTTGCAGTTTGGTATATTGACCATCAGGAGAAGTCCATCATGTTTTTCCGAACCACTCTGCCTGATGAATTTGTCCAAAGAGCAACTACAGTGAACTAGAGGTGGTAAATGTGGTAAAGACCATAGTAAAATAGGATATATTTTAGTTTAGTTGGTTTAGCAGGTGCAAGTCAAAAATATGTCACCTGAAGTTCCAATTTAAAAATCACTTGGCCATATGGAGTATGTTAGAACATCTGTTCCGAAAAATAGGTCACAGATATGTAAATATGGAAATTAAACCAATAAAAATAATCCACTCTGCATCCATAATTTCTGACCTAAATAATGTGATGACCTCTAGAGCTGATAAATCTGCTAGTAGATGGCAAAGATCTAACAGTAGAAAAAATTATATTTGTAAGAAGAATCCACAAACAAATTTATGGTGACAAGCAAACCTGAACAAAATATTTATACATACAGATGTGCTGCAACACCTGTTTTGGGTGACCTGTTTTGTTTTGTGCAGCAGCAGTGATTTCCTCAACCCTTACACTATATTTATACCACCGTTCTTTTTTTTTTCCTTAACATCACTCCACAGCTATGATGACACAGCATTTGCTGGCACACCTGCAGCATACTTGACTATATCCAAAGCTGGAATCATGCCTTTCAATTACATGTCCTACAGCTGGGAGATCAGATCTGAGCACAGACATTGCAATCTTTGTGTCAGGAATTTAAGTAACCTTCACAGGTCCTGTGAATTTAAGTAACCTTCTCCACACCCACCATCTGAATCCTTCTCAAAGTCCGGAAGGAAAGAGCAGTGTATCTGCAAGATTTAGCATTTGAAAGACAAAATTCTGAATTATACTAGGTGCTTTTTGTTGCTTGTTGTAAATTGTTAGGGAGCTTTGCCTTTCTTTATAACTTTCCTCAAAAAATCTTATGTCATAAACTGAAATTTACAATGGGTGAATTGTAGTGGACTTCAAATTAATACGCATGTAACTACTTGTAACACGATAAAACATTTCTTTCAGCATTGCACTTTGTCAGCATCCCTTGTGATCCTGTTAATCTAATTCAAACACATAAACTGTTATCCTGCATTAGGAATTTATTCCAGCTATACTGAAGAGGTTTCATTTCAGCTGCTATTTGTTTTTTATTAAAATAGAACTGCCTAAGAGCACTAACTCTGGAAAAAGGAACCGTGTTTTCACAGTATGCTACAAATTTGGGGAGTTGGCACTTAAAGTGCAGACAGACAGGAATAAAAGGAGACAGTGACACAATACTGGAAGCACTAAGCAAAATGGGAGCCTAAGTACTACATTTACAGCACCCATTTTTATTATTTTTAGGGGGTTTATTTGGTAGCAAGATTTATTTACAAGACAGAACTGGAAGAGAAAACACATTAGTAGTCATAGCTTTAGGGATTTCCTGCCATATGCAAGACAGGTAAGCTTGAAATACAAGGCTTTAGTATCCAGAATTCAGGATACCTGGACTAGTATCACAGAATCACTCAGGCTGGAAGAATGTCAGGAGATCTCTAGTCCAGTACCCTGCTAAAAGCAGGGTCTGCTCTGAATGCAGACCAGTCACTCAGGGATTATTTGGTTTGGTATCAAATATCTCCCAAGAGAGAGATTGCACAACCTCTCCAGACGACATGTCCCAGTGCTTGAAGTACTAACAGTGTTTTTCCTCCCACCTCCCAATATCCAGTTAGAAGAACACCTACGAATAGATGGACCCTGGTAGTATCCACCTGAGGGTGTCAGGAGAGCTGCTGATGGCATTAAGAGACTACTCTCCATGATCACTGAGAAGTCATGAAAATCAGGGGAAAACCCAGAAGGCTGGAAGAATTCTAATGTCCCCCCATGTACAAAAAAGGGCTTGTAGGAGGATCCAGGATATTACAGGCTCATCAGACTTCATACTCAGGACTCCTGTTCTCACAGCCCAAACTGCTCTTGACCACTTTGTTGCCAGGAACACGACCAACCTGTGTTCAGCTCTTTGTTCTCCAGGGCCCAAGCAGAGCTTCTCCCGATCCATCCAGCCAGATCCCCTTCATACCGCTGTAGGAGTGCTCTGCGGTGACTTTATGATGCTTGTATCCCCAATTGTCTGTTCTGTGTGTGCTGTATATTGAGTTCTGTGCCTTTCAGACTAGTTCTGAGAGGGAAGCAGGGAAAGCAGAAGCGAGCAGTTTGTTTTGAGAAAACAACGTTCGCTCCTTTCTCTCTGCATTTCTTTTCTCTCTGGTGGGTGTTCATTGGAGACACGGACAGCAGCCAGACAGAGGGGATTTCCTTGCTTTTAGTTAGTTTAACTAGCTGAGGCAAAGAAACTTCCTGGACAGGTTTTTTTTTTTTCCTTTTTCTGGGGACTGTTTAAACCCGCTCTGGACTGAAAGACCCAGAGGAGCACTGGGCAGCTCGCCCCTGCAGCCCACCACTCCTGGACCTCTGGAGAGGTGAATAAAGGCCTGACCAAGTTGAGCTCCACCCATGGCAAGGACTTTCTCAATTTGCCATCTCACTCCAGAAGGAGAGGTTTTATTGTTTCATATTGTTCATTTTTTTATGCTTGTGGGCACTTTATTTGTTAAATAAATAGTTTTTTCCACTTTTCTCCAAGGAAGTTCTTTCTCGGGATTGGCTGGGGGGAGGGGCCATTTGGGTTTGCTCCCCAGAGGGACCCTATTTCAGGGGTTTTCTCCCAAATTTGCCCTAAACCAGGATGAGAAGGTTCATTCCCAAGTACAGGACTTTGCATTAGTTCTTGTTGATTTTCATGAAGTTCTTGTTCCATACCCATAACCTGAGTAAAGTCACCTGAACAGCAGATCTACCCTTGAACAAATCTAGTCGTTTCAGCCAGGAGAGCTGGCTGATGTCATTAAGAGGCCATTTCATACAAGGACAAAATTTTATAAAAATTTGTGTTGGAAGGGACTTTTTAAAGGTCATTTAGTTCACAGATTCAACCAGATCAAGTTTCTCAGAGCCCTGTCCAAAATGACCTCATATGTTTCCATGTATGGGGCATCCACCACCTCTCCAGGCAACCACTTCCAGTATCTGACCACCCTCACAGTAAAGTATTTCTTCCTAATATCTAACTTAAACCTACCTTCCTTCAGTTCAAAGCCATTTCTTCATGTAAAAAGTCTCTGTCCAACTGTCCTGGTGCCTGTTAGGTACCGAAGGGCTGCTGTGAGGTCTCCCCAGAGCCTTCTCTTCTCCAGGCTAATCATTCCCACCTCTCTCAGCCTGTAGAAAAGATCCTCTGGCCTTCTGAACATCTTTGTGCCCCCTCTCTGAACTCCTTGTAACATGTCCATGTCCTTCTGTGCTGAGGAGCCCAGTGTGGGATGCAGTATTTCAGGTGGGGTCTCACAAGGGCAGAGCAGAGGGTGAGAATCATCTCCCTCAGCATACTGGCCATGCTTCTTTTTCACCATACAAGGCAGTTAGGTTGGTCAGATCCAATTTGCTCTTGATAAATCCTTTCTGGCTGTTCTCATTCACAGTCTTTTTCAGTGCCCGGAAACAGTTTTGAACAGGATTTGCCTTAAGCTCAATAAAGGCTGACTGGCCTGTCATGACCATGAAAACTGGGATCAAGAGTTGGTCATGACCACTAAAACTGGGATGAAGTGTTGATGAAATTAATCATAAGTATCTCAATAGTCTGACAAGAACCTCATGAAGCTCTCCAAGAAGAAAATTGTGTACCTTCTGTGTAATAGACAGAAGAGAAAAGGAGCAAGAATCCTCTTAGAGGAGTAGGGTAAGATAAGAATTAAGAATAGCTGCAAACAACCTAACCTAACCAGAATTTAGCCTTGCAATGAGAAGCAAATGGTAAGAGATTTCAAAAAATCTGTTGCACCCTTAATTATTCAGTCACAGTATGACAGATAAATAAAAGCAACTAGAAATTGGCTGAAAAAATCAAGGCTGGAGAAAATAAATTTATTTCTCTAGTAACATTATAAATGACATACAGGATAAAAATAGAGGGAAAAGTGTTTCATGCTGAAATATCAATAAGTAAAATGATGAAAACCCTTTCATAAAAAAGAACATAATGAAGCATGACTATATTAAGTTGGAAGATATTCAACTTTATCCACTTAGTAAGTTAGTGTATGTAATAGCAAAATCTTTGGTTCATATTTATACAGGTTATTTATTACAGAATTCACCTTTTCCTAAGAGATGAAGCAGTATTACATTGTCAACCATGATTGCAATTTGACTGTGATTCCCCTCTGGCACAAACATGTCTTGAAGCAGGGGAGAGATCAATATAGGATTCATTCTCCTACCATTCAGCTGGTGCCCCAACAAGCATTATCTCTCCACTTATTTTTCCACATTTTTCTCACTATCAGTCTGTGTTGATGTTATGTAGCTGTCTGGTCTGGATGAGTGATTCTTTTTTGTTTTCTTTTCAGGTGCACCATAACAAAACCAAAACCAAACCAAACCAAAAAAAACCCCAACAACAACAACAACAACAACAAAAACCCCAAAAACCAAAGAAACAAAAAAACAAAAAAAAACAACAACAAAAAAACAAAACAAAACAAAAACAAAAAACAAAACAATTTAAACAAATGGAAAACCAGCATCTTCTGAGATCTTCAGAGTTAAAAGCCACTTTATATTTCCTTTTGAAAAGATGAAGGCCCATCTGCCTAGTGTATTTAGAGTGCATCTATTTAACATTATTACAAGTATTTCTTAGCAAATTTCATTCTGTATTTCAGTAATTTTTATTTCATTTAAAAGATTTAGGTTTAGCTATGGCTGAACTTTTAAGTGTTACAATAGCTGAAATTGAAAAAATACAATCAGAGACCAAAATTCAACAAAATTTAATACCTGATGTACCTTAATAGAATATCCCAAGTACCATTGCCTTATTCTCTGCTGATTCCCTAACACACATTTTAATTTCAGCATCTTGAAGTTAATACATTCTGCTGGGTTATGGTTGATTTGCTGTCATTTTAAAATAGGCTTTGTGAAGTCTTATGGGAAAATCCAGAAATCATCCTGGAGCCTTATGTTTTAATTTTTATTCTATTTGTTAAATTTACACCTATGATCCCTAGCAGGGAAGTATATATTTTAATAAAAAAATATAATTTTGGAGCATTTTGTGATACTTTGTTACTTCCTGCATGTACCACTAAAAAGAAGAAAGTTAATGACACTATGGAAGTGTTTAATTTTTTTTTTTCAAAAGTGTTACAGAAACATCCACCAACAGAGTGTTTGTGCACATTGGCCAAAGGTATGTGAAAAGAAACAGAAGAGGAGGAAGAATTTTGGGGAAAGGGGGGTGAGGAGTGATAAATTATGCCTTTAAACAAATTCTTGCCTCTTCCTATGAGTCTAGTAGTGAGACTTCTTAACTCACTTTGACTCCAGAAAAATACCTTGATATACTCTACCTTCTCAGCATTGCTTAAGACCTTCCAAGGCCATTAGGAGCTCTGTAGGTGTAAGAGTGAAGATTTCCAAGTCATGCTGCAAATCCTAAAGGATCATGCTAAAACTATTCCACTACTGATGCAGGCAGTCTTGGGTGAAAAACCCACAATTCAGGTTGATGTTTAGCCTGTATGAAAACTGATTTCATAGTTAAAAGCTGTGAGGTAAGTGCATACAGAAAAAACTTCTCCATATTCCCAAAAGCCCTTTCTGTATCACATATTTCAGAAATAACATGAAGGCTGGGATTAAGGCACCTGAAACTTCAAGGAACCAGAGGCAGCAGACATGACACACGATGTGTTGCCATAAACAACAGTAGTCCAGGAGTAAGAGCTGGAGGCCACCTGGAGCTCAAGAGGATGTGTAAGGTATCTCTACTGCTCTATGCTCAAATACTTTCTCTGCTGTCATAAAATTGTTTGGGTTGGAAGAGACTTTAAAATTACCTAGGTCCAATCCTTCTTGCTTGGGCAGGGAGGCCACCTCCCAGAGCAGCTTGTTCAGGGCATCCTGGCCTTCAAGCCTGCCAGAGTCTAGGTCATCCAAAACTTTCCTGGGCAGCCAGTTTCAATGCATCACCACCCTCTGCATAAAGGATTTCTTCCTCAGATCTAGTCTAAATCCCTGGGCTTTTTAGTTTACAACCGTTGCCCTGTGTGCTATCTCTATCTGCCCATTTAAATAGTTGCTCTCCCTGACTGGAAGAGTTTGGAAATAAATTCAGGACCCTTGAGTTTTTAAGGACATATCTAAATAAAACCTTTGTTTAGGGTGAAATTGATGCTGGGATGTGAAATGTCCTTTAGCAAAGACTGCAGAGATTCAGTGTCTCTTAAATCCTACTGAAGACCATGCACTCCTTGCTTCTTTCAGTTGATCCAGCTATTTGCTTTATTCCTGGAGGCCAGTTTCTTCATCTCTGGACTCACAGTGGGAAATCCTCATCTTCTTTCTTCTTTGAAACTGTTATCTAGTACTAAACTGAAAAGAAATTAATTCCTCTTCCTAGTTCTAGTACATAATATGGCAGCTGTAAAGAATAAATAAGCACAGAAAAATTACCTGTGTGGTGGTTCCACTGTGGGTTCCTGAGCTTGGAGAAAAGTGGCTGAATATCCCTGGCTAGACCTTTGCCACTTGAATATATTTTGTCTTAGCACTACTGTAAATGTAATATTCATGGTACTGCTACAATAAAATATATTAGTTTCTCCTTCTGACAAGAATTTCTTCTTTACATTTGGTATTTACATAACTACCATCCTATGTGTTTATATGCCATCTCTTTGTCCTGGTCAGAAGCTAAAGGAAAAATAAGAAAGAGAAAAAAAAAAAAAAAGAATAAAAACCAAAAGAAAAAAGAGAGAGTCTGGGGTAGTGCTCAACGGGAAAAGTTTCACACATTAAAGCACAGCTGTGATTTTTACTGCAGATTCACAATCTATTGTAGTCTTAGGACATCATAAAATTATTTTACCTTTTTTGAGCCCAGCGGTTAGTCTCTGTTGAAAGACTGGGTTACTTCAGTCTGAATTCTGCTCTGAAAACAGGTTTAATAAGTGGTTACACTTTTGTGTGTTTTGAGATACAGATTTGGGTGATTAAGCCTTGAAATTGAGTGTAGCAGCACTGGGTCAGAAACAGATCCACCTACCAGCATATCCTGTCTCTGAGAGCACATATCTCGGGGGGAAAAAAAAGAAAAGGGCAGAGATTCTGTGACACTGAACCCCTACATTTCCTCTAAGATAACAATAATATGCGCCTTGAGGACTTTTGAGTCACAGGTTTAATCCTTGTGTTTATCAGCACTTAATGGATGTTTCTCCACAGATTTCAGTAATTTATTTTTAACTCATCTAAACTTTTACTGTACATATTATTCCATGTCAGAAACTCATACCATTTAATAAGATTTTCTGTGGGAAAAAAACATGTACCTATGTTTTATTCTTTGACTTAAATCTCCTTAAAATTTCATTTGTCTCTGCCTTGTTTCCGTATTCAGAGAACGAATGAAAAAATATTCTCCTATTCACTCACTGCCATGGTGCTCATTATCCATTTCTTCTCCAGACAAAAATACCCAAATCCGTTTCACTTTTTCTCTTGCAGAAACCATTTCACCCTATTTGTCATACTTGCTGCCCTTTTCTGTACCTTTTCCATAGCTAATATTTTATTATTATAAACAGAACTGCAAATAACTTTCAAGATGTGAAGACAACATGGATTAATACAGGAGAATAATTATACTTTCTGCTTTCCTCTGAATTCTTTTCCTGGTTCTCAAAACTATATATGTTTTTCTGACCACCACAGAACACTGAGCTGATGTTTTCAGGCTGTGATTATATAATGACTCCAAAATCTCTTTCCTGAATAGTAATAGCTAATTTAAAGTTCTTCACTGTATATGTAGAGGTGGATTGTTTTTCCAACCAGCACTACTTTGCATTTGTCAAAAGTGCGTCTCACTTACCCTTTTATCACCGGTCAGTCAGCTTCACAAAACGTACCCGTTCTTCATTCAGATTCCTTCCTTAATATTTTGCATAAATTGAGCATTATCATCAAACTTTGTCACCTCACTCTCCACTTCCCTTGCTTTCAATTGATCCAGCTTTCTGCTTTATTCCTGGAGGCCAGTTTCTTCATCTCTGGACTCACAGACCAACTGTGCCCTGGCACAAAACCCCTATGGATACCTACAAGTTACTTCCAGCCATTTTGAAAACAGTCTGAAAAGGGTTCTCTTGATCCAATTAGTTACCAATGGAAGGATGTTCTTTTTTATCAAATGAGGGTTGTGTGTATTTTCTTATGACCAGACATTTTGGTAACTATATGAAGTTGGTTCATTCCCTGACATCTCACATGCCTGCTGCTCTTCAGTTATCCCGCAACAAGCACTGCAGTTGGCTTCTAAAATATGCAATAAATGTAAGCCAGCTTGCTCCTTCTGAAAAATGAAATTGGAAACCAGAAGATTCTGCTTCAGACTTTACACCCTACAGACAACATGGATCAACTCCCCTCTGCTTCAGTCAAGACCCTCTCTCAGCAGTTCAGGAAATGGCGCTCACGTTCTTTTGACCACTGTCCTGTGCAGATGAGCATCCACTGAAATCCTGCTACTCGAGCAGCCTGCACAGCACCTTCTGCAAGTCAGAAGGATGCAAGGACAGGGACAAACTAATTAGGATCACAGTAGAAGACAGTGGGTTTTCTTACATAAATTGCCCATAGACCATAACCTCCAACAATCCAAGAGGATGGATACCATCGTGGTGCTGACAGCTACTAAAACAAGGCTTAACAGAGTTTGATATTCTAGTACTTGCACAGAGAAGTGTACAGTTCAAACCAGGAGGCCAGTGTTTCTTGATGAGGAATGCCTGATCTGTACTGAGCTCCACCAATAAGTCAAGCAGCTATTTTGGTAAAACCTCCAGGTTCTCAGCCTGGGTCTGTGTGTGAAGCTTGTGGAAAAGTTTAGATTGCCAAGAGTCTTTATAATAATCACATTACTATGATGCTAGTGGAAGGTAAAGAAAGAAAGACAGACTGCCTGAGCTTAGGAGATACACAGGACAGACAGTATTTGGCATGGAGGTTAGTGCTAGAAGAATTGTAGTGGCACATTAAAATGCATATTAAAATTTGTTTAGCAGTACAAAAACAGCATTCTTTCCCTCAGTACTATTATAAGATATAAGATATGTGAAGCCTATCTCTTCTGTGATTTCACTTCTGGATCCGGAGTGATAACTAATTATGATCAAGCACAATAAATGGTTGTGCACTTCTTTAGCCCACACCCAATTATTCTTGGTTCAATTTCATCGGTATAAGGTAAAGGCCTGTAACTGTAACTGTTCATCATCAATGTCAGCACTGATAAGTGAATGAAGAAAATCTCATTCCCATTCTATGCTATAACACTGTACCAAATTCTGTCACTGATTACTGTGGCAATTTTTCCCCTGGTGTGTATTCTGTTCTATGTTTCACTGCCAGTTTGTATTGTTGTCAGCTAGGCATCCCTGGCTTTCCTCTAGACTCTTCCCAAATTTCATTTCATACTTCAGGCTATTTTCATTGGAAATTGAACATATCCTATGATAGTACACAGATACCAAAATGGAGTGGAAGGTAATCTCTTTTGATGAACCAAAATATCTCTGTGAAATCTTCCTTAAACCTTCCATTCATTTCTTCATTCAGGGAAAAATAAAAACCAAACCAACCAACCAACAATAAAACCCCAAAACAAAAGCAGAGATACCTTTCAAAGCTAGCCTGTACTAATAACTGTGCTTACACAGGTAGCAAGAGAAAATTTACAAGATAGCAGGAGGGCATGGTGGAATTCAAGTTTCTAACTGGGGTATGCTTCATGCAGATTACAATGAATTTCAGTAATCATTAGAGCAGGTGATCTCACAACTGATACTTCAGGCTGTAGTCAAAAGTACCAGCTGCTCCTTTCTTTGTGTTTTAGATACAACTTCTGTTTCCAGTGCTGCACTTACAGAAATCTTTCATATATATTGAACTGAATTTTTTTAATCTAAGATCTGTTTTAGAGCAGTGAGCATGGGAAAATAGTCTTCTGAACCCTGAGTTTATTTGGAATATATATATATATCTTATCTTCACTATGTAAAAAAAAAAAAAAAAACAAACAAAACTGAGTAAATATCCTGAGTTTCTGTAACAAGATTGCAGTTCATTGTATTTTCATTTTGTTACCATTGATCAGAAACTTTTGCAAGATGGGTCCTTTTTTCACACACATATGGTCACATACGTATATCCCCACAGTTTGCAACAGAAAAAGTACAGTTATAACAAAGAGTTTTAATTTTAATCTCCCTTCACTTCCCAAAAAGGAGTTACACACAAGCAGAAATTCAACTAGTACACCTGTTTGAGGCAGTGTTTACACCTGGATAGTGCCACATACTGCACAGGAGAAAAACACAATACATACTAAAAATATTTAACTTTTACTTTTCCCCCACAATCAATTCATGGCTCCATTAGAGCTTGAAAACTTACTTTTGAGACAAGACGCATCCAGCAAACTGAGGACTTTGCAATCGCCACTCTTGATATGCACACCAATATCACTGAACAAAATAGAGTCTACTCTACCAAAACAAACAAACAAACAAACAAACAAATAGTTTCAGGCACATGAAAGGTAACTAATGTGTCATTAAGGTCTTCAGTACCTAGTAAAGCATCACATATTAGGGACTAATAAGTAGCTCACCTGTAAAGATCCTGGTAATAAGCACTGCTATAACTATGCTCAGAGGAGTATGTCCCCAGTAAATTATTTGCTGCTGGCTTCACACACTTTGACACTGATTCAGACTATCAGAGATAAATTCCACTACCAGTCTGTGAAGCTAAGGAAGCAACAGGAGCTGCATATACATCAGCTGGGTTCTATCAGAGCAGGGGGAAATCTGCATGAAAACAGTTCAGTGCATCTTTGCAAGGAAATCTCTGTAGAAAACTAGTAGTGAAATAATCCTCAGCTTATTTATTTATTTTTACCAGGAGAAATGCATTAAGAGCATAAGGTTTTCTCTCTTTTATCAAATATCTCATTTAAATTCTAGAGCACAGCAGACATTCATTAAAATTCAGTTGTTGCCAGGTATTTCAGTGACAGAACTGTGACAGCTGACGACGGGGATACTGTTAGTGAGGTGGTCGAAGATTCTTCCTCTCAGAAACACAGTTTGATCAGACTTTTTTCCTTTCTTCCTCCCACACTCCATTGCATCGAGTGTTGCAAAAGCAGATTTGTGATTAGACTGGACAGCCTTTCAAGCTAGGACTCCCTGCATATTCAGATCACTCTGGAACAAAAGCCATGATAAGCACAAAAAGATCCACAGAACTACTCAATAACAGAAAAGACATAGACAATAGTGCCATGGGCACACAGCTGGTAAGCAAAGTAGTAAGAGAGACTAAGAGAAGAAAGAGCCAAGGAAGTGTATATAGCAGTACTGAGCCCTGATAGAGCCCTTCCATCTCATTTCTCTTACTCCACAGCCTTTACCTGTCTCTTTGTCTGTCTGGTTTCTATCTCTGTTCTCCCAGGAGTCAGATTTCTGCCACCAATTAGGCTCATTAGGATATCCTGCAAGGCTCTGCCATTGCCCAATTAAACCAGTCGCCTGATTGCAGACAAAAATTGCAGGTGACTCTCCCTGTCTGAAGTCTCTGCAAAGACTGCAAAATGATCCATCTGTATACAGAAGAGAGAGCATTAACTGCTTAGGTGCTAGGTAGGCATTGGCTCACAAAACAATCTTTTCAGAAGAAATTTCTTAATGTCTATATTTCTTATTGTCTACATCTATAACCTCAAAATATGAGGTTATTTTTCCTACCTTTAGTCCCACAATGAAAAGTAAATCACAGGTTCTTTATACCAGCAGCACATGTTACATAAACATAGTAATAAATTAATGAATACATAAATAAATCAGGAATGACAGCATCCATGATGGTTGCCTTCTCTTACACCAGCCCTTAGTTTGAGACTGCTAATAACATGTACATTATTCTAATCACGGAGTTCATTCAAAATATACTACAGAAGGAAACAAATGGAAATCATCCCAAATAGTGATCTTCTGCAAGCAAAGTAAAAATCAGGGATAAGAAAATGTGCATTAAAACTGATATGCTGCTGTCTAAGTTCATTTAAATGAACATATATTTTGTCATGCCTGTCAAAATAAAGGTATACCAAAACTGCTAGAGATTATCATTAAAATTTAATGATGAAAATTTCAACACCACAGGTTTCCAATCTGGGGTTTTTTAATGGAAAATCTTTGAAAGGAAAACTATGAATGACAGCTTTCAGCATTACTGTTCTGAAACATTTTGCACCTTTTTTCATTTTTTTCACCTTTTGTCATTTTTTTCTTCTCAGTGAAAAATTCATAACGTCAAAGAGAACAAGCATAAGACATGATTAGACAAAATGACTGTGCTTAAACTACAGAAATAGACATGTTTTGAATTCTTATTTCTTTCACTTCTCAATAATTCTTGTTATTATCTGAGAGAGGAAAAAATTAAGTTACTTTTAAGTAAATAAAATTCATCATCCATACAATATTCATGTTCAGACCTTCCTACAGTCTTTGATGAAATTTATCTTTATTGCTTTTATTCTGTCATTTAATAAATATCAAATCTATTGGAGAATAAGAAAACAACAGAACATGTAACTAAAACTTAGAGGAAATGTTTCTAATTCAGAATTGCATGACAACAACCACTTCATATGCAGGCAAGCTCTGATCCCACATTTACTAAAATCTTGAAAGGGAAGAACTTTAAAAAGCCCTTAGGGGAATTTCCCCATCTTACTTTATTCGGTATTATCAGTGTCAACTTAATGTTTTGTTTTCCTTTATGGGAATTTCAATCTCTAAATCTATTGAAATTATACCAGTGTGGTTAGCTCAGGCTCCAAACTGAGATAGGGCTTATCCCATAATATGGGCCAATCTGCAAAATATTGGTCCAGATTTGGAGTTATTTTTTTTGTTAAAACTCTAAAGTTGTGATATCAGATTTTAACAAGATGTTCTAATTTCCATGTCCCATGTCACAAACCTAGGACAGATGATTTTTATAGCAAAAAAATAGCTCATATTCAGATCATTAGTTTTATATGCAATAAGATGTTATTGGTATGTGTATTTCTTAATTCTTATCACTGAATGGAGTGTGGAAGGAACATATTATCTGAAGAAGGAGATATTCATTAATTTTCCATCTTTAATACAGAGGATCTGTGTCTCACAGAAAGAGCCATACATCTCTGTCGGGTTGCTTTTTTTTTTCAGATGTAAACATTTAAGTATCTATTTATTAGGTCTTTCATACTAAGTAGTCCTAGAGAGCTGAGTAGGTACTATGTGCTCTCACTGGCCATGTGTTAATTCATGTTTAATTTAACATCTTCTGAAAGCTGACTGGGGCTTCCCCATCATAACATTTCAGTGTATACCAAGTGTTTTAGTCCTCGACATCCTGGAAATTTGTGTTGTGAATTTCATGCTATTTATTTTAATCCTTTTCTTTCAGGTATTCCAACATACTTTCCTTAGAGCATTTATCTTTGATGTATCAGGGAGCAATTTTTTGAATAGTGTTCCTCTACTAGTGCCAAGAAAGATGACAGCATTTAACAATAAACACTTCTATACTTAACCCAGACCACCTCATAGCATAATATAACAAAACTCTTTTCATATCACCTCTCGCTCTCTCACCTGGTGTCAACTTCTTATCTATATTTGATTATTTCAGCCTAATATTTACACATCCTCTTTCCAAGAAGCAGGGTAATTTGAGATTTTCTTCAATCATTTTCTTCAAAAATGAGATTTTTCTTCATTACTCTGCTTATGTAAAACCACACCTGGAGCACTGTGTCCAACTCTAGCACTCACGCCCCAAGAAAGACAGTGACCTAAGAAAACAGGTCCAGAGGAGGGTCATGAAAATGGTCAGAGGATTGGAACACCTCTTGTGTGAAGACAGGCTGAGACAGTTGGGATTCTTAAGCACGGAGAAGACTCCAGAGAGATCTTATTGTGGCCTTTCAGTACCTAAAGGAGGCTTGAAAGAAAGATGAAGGGTGTCATTTTTTCTAAAGCCATTAATGAATATATCTCTTGTGGGTCCTCCATGACTGGAAGTGGTCAAGGCCAGGCTGGATTGTGCTTTGAGAGATCTGATCTAGTGGAAGGTATCTATGCCCATGGCAGGAGGGTTGGAACCAGATGACCTCTAAAGATCCCTTCCAGTCCAAACCATTCTATGGTTCAATGATTCTACATTTTCTTTTCCATCATGCAACAGATATTAGACCAGGTTCCTTTTTCAATAAAAACATCAAGTAATTATAATATACATCTATCAGAAAAAATTCTCTCAAGGTTTTCTAGTTATTCAAGCTGCCTAAGAGGTATGAAGAGTTTAGGAATTCAAAATAAAGCACACACAAAAAATTATCATTATTCAACTCAGAAAATTTTTCTTGAAGTATAAAATGTATGTGTTCTGGTTTTTGCTTTTTAACTGTTCATGCCCTTTATATTTTTTGTTGAAATCAAAGAAAACAGTAACAACAATAATAACAACAAAATCCTAATTGAGAGCAAATTAAGACATAAATGAGAAATAATGCAGAACTAAAACTCTTTCTTTCTTTCTTTCTTTCTTTCTTTCTTTCTTTCTTTCTTTCTTTCTTTCTTTCTTTCTTTCTTTCTTTCTTTCTTTCTTTCTTTTCTTTCTTTTCTCTTTCTTTCCTATGTTAATTTTGCTTTTCTCTCTACACATATGAAAGATCAAATAAAAAGCATGTTCAATATTACAATCAGTAACTTAATATAATATATGAGAAAGTCTACAGCTTTCTAGATAAACATTATAAACAATATGCAAGTAAAAATCCGAACCAACTGTACAGTTGGATGATTTCTTCCCTGCCTGTATTTGGAAAAAAAAAAGTGATTCTTGCTCAATTACCATGAACTGCTACATTCAGAAAAGAATCTCAGGATCTGCATTTAGGTGCTGCATTGAAGGCACCTGCCCATAGCTCAGACTTGGACAAGCATGTTCTGAAGCAGAATGAGAAATCACAGTATTTCCTATTGTCAAAAAAGCAGAATGTAGTGACCTTTGCAAGGTGCCTGATCCTCTCTACATTCTGTGGCCTCTACTGCTGGGGCTTACATTCCAACGAGAGACCAGGAGCTTAAAAATTAGGAGCTATGGCACCTTACATGAAGATAATGATCTTCTGTTAGATTTAAGTGTGGAAAAAATCTGAAAGGTCAAACCATAAAATACACACTAATTCTCAGGCTATTCTTGCCGTCACTGTGAAAATTATTGTTTTGAACCTCTATGATTTTTTAAAATCTATGTATTAGTAACATAATTCAATTCTTATAATAGAGGAAACCATAGGAAAGAACTAGAAAATATCCATATATTACTAGAACCATAATCCTTTTACAATGTGCCTGGAAAATTCTAAATTACTTGTCTTCTGTGATAAACAGTGAAGTCAAGCTTGAGTCCTCTGAGCACAAAAAGAAATGAAGGGACACAAATAGTTCTGAATATTTTCTTTAGGTTTTGTTGTTTTTCTGGCCAGAAGTCTTAAAAATTATTTCATTTTTAAGAATTTTCTTTCAGTTATTCCCTAGTGTTCACTTGGAAGTATTTTTCACTGTACACATATCCCACGAATAGATCTTCACCAAAAGCTCAAGCATCTCTGTCAACATATTAATGACCATAAAACATAATGCATGCCTGAGAAGTCCTTATTAACACTTTGAGGAGATACCAAATCTTTAGCAAGTTAACTAATTCACAAGATAATAATGTTTCTTTTTATGGAGTAACATATTATTAAGGGAAACAAATATGCTTTTATAATCAAGGATCATTCAAGCATGGTCTCAAGTCTAGCTACACTGATAGTAGTATTGTTGTCAATGTTATTCTTAAATTAATTTGTTTCTGTTCTTTACCTTGGTAACTAGAAAAAAATTCTATTGTGGCAAGCTGTCTGTAATAAATGAACAAACTAGTGTGCTCAGAAAATCTTAGGCAAAAAGTCAATAAAAGTATACATACTGCTTTTGTCAGGCGTTTTGCACTTAACACTCCCAAACCATGACGTTTTTAGCCATCTGTCCACATAAACATGTGGAAACTATATTAGGCTTCCAGGCTTGTCACTTTTTATGTAATTTGATATATCAAGGATAATGCTGGTTGAAGCTAAGCTTATCTGTAAAAGATGAGGCTCATGGGCATAACTCCATTTTACAAAACTCTGCTCAAGACTTCAATTAGTGTTGAATAAACAGCTATAATAGAAATCCAAATTACAACAAACAAATTCCATTCACATCAGCCTAAAGTAGTCTGATCATTTGGGCTTTTAGCCATACTCAGCTCCTGCTGGCTGTTTGGGCTAGGATTGCAGCTCCAGCATGAGAGCAGGAGCTCTGTGCAGCCTCTGCTGCCATCCACCTTGGGAAGGATGGTTTTCAGGACCAGAGTGATAGTAGTAGATGTCAGTCACCTTGACATTTGATACACTGTATGGCTAACTCCACATTCTGGGGGATTTGAAAAATATTACAGTGTCAGGAGCTCTGAGGAGCTTCCTGATGCTGTTTACAGTATGTTAGAGTAGGCAGATGTTAGCACTGCCCTATGTCATGACTCCTGTCTGCCCATGTCTTGATGTCAGTTTATTTCTGCCTGAAATATTCCAGCACATTCTCATTAACTTCTCACAAATAGAGGGCCTGGTTCTGAAAGCTGCTGAGTGTCCTCAACTTCTAAAGTTCAGTTTCAGTCAGGTTCAGAAAATACTAAACTTTTCTAGGATACCTGGATTCAGCTAGCCAGTTCAATTCTCTATCCATAATAACATATTTTGACAGATGCCATAAATTTGATTAGGAAATCCTGGCCTGACAACACTCTCCAACAGATATGCTGACAACGTAGAGAAGATTTTACAGATATCTTAATTCAAAACACAGGATGCAGTAAACAAATAAAATAGGCCATTCAGCTGTTCTGTAGTGTATGCAAAAGGCATAAGTAATGTGTTGTGCACGTAGAAATTAAATAGATGTCTACACTGCTTTCAAGTCTGATTGTGTTAATTCTGGACAAGGCTTCTTTACAGTTAGAGAAAGAAACTGTATTAACTAAAAGAAGCAGAGCCCAACCTCTCAGCCCCCTCACTGTGTTTCATTTTTCATCTCTGAATGAATTTATAAAAATTCTTCTGCTAAAACACCAAATATAGCCATACTAGCATCCTTTGTAGGCAAAGAGGTGCTCTAAAACCCCTGTGTTACAATGAATGCAAAACTTACTAGAAATTTTGTTGTAGAACGATAGAAAAAATGAGGGTTTCCCATTATATTATGTTAGGAAACCTATGTATAATTTCCTTTGTGAATGCTAGTTTTTCACATTTTAACAACTTAGATTAAAAGTCTACCTACTTGGTCTTCTAATATCCAGCTGATAGTGGTCATTAAAGGAAGAAAAAACATTTTTAAATTTGGTTTCACATGATATCATTATCTGAACAACTTGAAAAGTATAACTTTTTTTGCTTAAGAAGCATCAACTGAACTACTGTGGAATTTTAAGATTTTCGTTAAAGTATAAAAATCAGTAAAACTAACAAATCTTGGTAACATCTAAATATAGCTCTAAACTATAGCATTCTCAATTATATCTGCTAGGTCTTAGCTGTTTTAAGACCCAAAGGATGACTTCTCTAAAATAAGGGGAAGAAACCTATCTAGCTTTAGCTCACTTGAAAAAAAAAAAAAACCCACAACCCAAAAACCATTCCAAATATTATTACTATTACTATTGTAATTACATATATTTTTATTACTGTTTTATTTATTTCATTTCAGCTGCATAGTATCTGTACTTGAAGCATTTTTAAATGTTGTTATTAGAATTTCTTCTGCATACTACAACTTAACAGTCTGAATCTGACCTTCTTATTCATGACAGTGCCTAAAACACTACTCCCAGTAAGCTTTTTGGTAATGCCATGACTTGAAGAGTAAATAATGAAGAGCATCCACAAGAGTGTCACAAAAGGAGATCAAGAGGGGAAAATTTATAATACAATATCATTATCATGTAAAGACATTTAATTTTCTTTATTCAAATTTTTTTTCTTGATCTTGGAATGAATAAATCCTTTTGGTAGGCAGAACCTTCTGGTTTATATAGCTGCATACATGTACTGCTTCAATGGTTTGATGTTTAGAAGACAGGACATGCTGGAATATGGTTCACTGCTGATGTGAAAGCTTTTCTGGCAAAGAATCATAAAACATCTCGAGTTGGAAGTGACCTGCAAGTATCATGAAGTCCATCTACTGACCCAGCACTGGACAAAACCAAAAATCACACCAGTGATGGCATTCCAGTGGCAGGACATGATGAGAAAACAGAAGAGCTTTGCCTAATGCTCTAACATCTAATGATTCTTCTGTAAGATGAATGCATATAGCATTTTTTCCCTTATACTCTGTTGTTTACAAAAAAAGCAAGTCTATCACTAAGATTTCAGAGCAAACTAGGAGGAAAAAAACACACTGGAGGTTTAAAAAATAGTACAGTAACATTGACTTTGCTACATGGAATGAAAGTGAAAAAGTTTTCACTTTTTCTTTTTTCTTTTTTTTTTTTAATCATTCTGTGAATTAAACAATTAACATTTAGCCTACTGCTGTTTAGTTTACTTCCTATTTCTGCTTCTATTAATTAATAGAATAATTAATAATTATTTTTAAATTAATTTTGTTGACATTTATTTTAATAAAAACTTTGACATCCATTTTTTGATTTGAAGACAGTTTTGCTTATCTGATATTTTTGAGGGTTTTTTTTTTTGTAAAATTATAGCAAATATTTCCAAGTAATTTTTTACTCCCTTCTGTTATTTTGGTGTTTTCTTCATGGTCAATTTACTGTAGAGTTCATTGTCTGCAACACAGTAGAACTAAACTATCCATTTTCATTCTGTCCTATTACTCTGCTTGTCCAAAGCAGCAGAAAAGATGGTTCCCATGACTTGTTTTTCTGCCTACAGAAGAAAACTTGGGAAACATGAAACTCTTCTTAGAAGAAGATATATTTTGCAATTTTCCCAAGCCAGGAACACAGATTACAATTTTGGAGAATAAAAGAACAGCTTGTCCTGATAGGAAGATTTTTTTTCTTGCCTGCAAAAAATAAAGAGGATGCAAAGTCCAGTGTTCAAGAGGTGCACCCTGCTATGCACCATGCCTTGAGCAGCACAAGATTTTGGAGATCTGGACATGGTTTATACAGCTGAGAGGCTGAGGAGCACTCAGGACAGTTACCTGCCGGCTAAGTCACTCTGATCCCAAATACATTGAAGTAAATATTGTGGCATGGTGAAATGTGAATACAAGAGATTTTTGATATGAGAAATCATTGTAAAGAAAATAAATGGAAACAATACAGGAATGTGATCACATAGAAAATTCAATAATAATGTGACTGATTTTCTGTAGTGTCAATCTCTTCCTGTGACGACAGACTTATTTACTTAGCTGGAAATATTTAAGACATGGAATATTTTATTGTGGTTAACCACAGACTAGGAAATTGCTTTTGCAAATAACTTAGCTATTAATAAAGTGCAGGTGGAAATAGAATTATGTAAATAAGTTTCCCTCCAAGTTTTATCTCAAATATAATCATAAGAAGGGAAATGTTGATAAATATATTGGCATACACCATCACTAATGTTTACACTTGAAGCTGAACTTGCAAAACTCCATCTACCTAAACATCTGGGGGGTGCACAGGAACAGCATGACTAGTAGTAGTGTTATTAGTATTATTAGCTACTAATAACAGATGAACAGCAAAGAGGAAAAATATATCAAGCAAGCTCTAAAAATTATTATAGAAGGTGAAAATTTTTAGAAGAGCAAAAACAGGGGGAAAAGGCTGTTTAAACTGACACATGAAAATAGTAAAAGTTTTAGGGCAAATAATAATAGCTTCTTTTTTGGAGAGAAAGGCATCTGCCTGAAATTGCACTGCTCCTTCTTTAAAGAACTATCCCCCCAAAATGCTACCACTACAGCAGGATCAGCAAATGGCTGGAGGTTACCAGCCTGAGAGGAGAGTCACAGTTTAAAAGGACCTTGGTAAAATGAGGCCCTTTTATAAATTTGAGAAATAGAGACCAATAGATGACCAGTCAGTTCCAGTTTTATAAATGAGTTCAGTAGGAGAACTCTACTCTTGTTTAAAGGGTTTGGTGTTTCTTCTACAAAACCTAGTCTAGCACACCATAAATAGAGCTGGTCAAAAAAATCTGCTGAAGATGCAATTTTAGATTGTATTTGCACTGAAGCATTAACTCCTTATCCCTTTGATAGTTGTTTCCATCACTAATAGAATACTTTTAGTAGTTTGACTCACTTTGGACAGACCTTGTATCTGTGTAACCAGAATAGGCATTAAGCCCACAGGCAATGAAAGGGAGGCTACACACAATCTCTACCCTGTGTAGCACAATTGGTAGCAGGTATTATATGAGAAAATTAGGAGGGAACACAAAGTTCTTGAAAGGTGTGAGAAAATTTCAGGTGAAAATATGAGATTTTATTCTAAAGATTTTTTTTAACAATTTAGTAGATCTAGATATTACATTGAAAAAAATCATATATGTGCCAAACTCTTTCTTGGTTTAAATAAAAAGCTTTCAGAGTTTTCTGTTTGGAATGTTTTAAAATTAAATATATTCCAACTGCACTCAAGAAAGTGAAGAACTCAGAAATGAAATTTTTTATTCTACACGCAAATATTTTTTATTCCATTTCTTTCAGTTCATCTACCATATTAAGAAACCAACTATTTACACAGAAATATTTGGGTCACTTCAGACTTTGCCTAGAACTCTTAAATAAATCAATCCACAGAAATGGACCTTTTCATGTGAGCGTGTTCAAACTCCTCCGTTTGTGTGAATTTGCTCAGATGTTTGCCCTCTTTGTGTATTCTAGAGCAGCAGCACCCAGACTTAAAAACACTCAGGACAATATCCTGAAGCAGTGATGCTCTCCTCAGGACTGAAGTGCTCTGGTAGAGTGACAAGACAATAGTGGGGCTGTTGGGTTGCTGACTACTGAGCAACTGATCCAGCTCACTGCCATTTCCAACCTGAATCCGAAGAGCCCTGGAGAAGCAGAGAAGCCTGTCTGTATTTTCGTAATTGTAACAGCTGTCTTCTGCCCTTGTAGATTCTTAGACAAAGACAGAGATTTAAGTATGTGAATATGTTCTTCCCAAATGCACTTTGCAGTCATTTCACTGCTGCAAGTACAGGAGAGCATGTCAGCTCACACCACTGGGAAGTAGCAGCAGGACTGCTTCTGCAAGACTTATATGACTCCTGTAACAAGAAGTGTGGATATTGTACCTCGTTCATGGCAGGAATCTTCAAAAATGTAAGTATGACATATCCTTTTAGTGGAGCAAATAATGTCAGTTAAGGAACAGATTTCCGCGCATGAAGTTACAGACAAAATTGTGGAAAAATATTGGCTCCATGTGTATATGGAATGTAATTATTTAAAAATAGGGGACTAATGAGTTTATTCACAGAAAGCAAGACTTGTTTACAATGGTAGACCAAGCGAGCCAAATAAATTATTCGATGCAGAGCTCTTTGACTGGCTTCACTACCAGCTCTTCCCCACAGGCGTGTACCTTTCTCCAAAGGAAATGAGCTGCACACTGCTAACGAGGCTCATCAGCATTCCTGCCAACATTGCTGCCTCCAGGCTCACCAATCCTTATTAGCAGAACTCTAGGGCAGGTTGGCACCTCAGCTCAATCATGTTTGGGGTCACTTCACCATGCCACAGCACCATAAAAAAGTCTCAAATTGGAGCAACATCTTTTAACCGTACTCTACAGCCTTTATTTAAATGCCTTTTAATGTAAATTCACTGCTCATAAAAGTGAAAGGATGACTGTTCTGGCAGCCTCTGGGCATCATTTGGGAAGATGAAGTGCAGGCATATCTGCATAACTGCAAGTGCACTGTCTTTGGCTGTGGCCTTGTAACCCCAGCTCCAGTCTCTTCATCAGAATTAGCTCCAAGTTGCGCAAATGTTTTATGGACATGGGCAAATGTCCATTGTGGTCCAAACCGAGTTTCCCACTTGTGCCCCAATTAGAGTTTAGATTTACTGTGTGTCCTGTGAGCTGCCTGGTGAGTCACAGCACTGCCAGTGGGAGGAACTGGAGAGAGATGAGGATGTTGTGATGACACAGAACCTGAGAAGTTCAAGGTGCTCTCAGTCAAACTCCTGATCCATCAGTCACCATTGAAACCTGAAGCCCTAGAAAGAGCACAAGTGTGCTGATGACTCAGTAGTTTAACAGTCTGGACTCTTCCCTGCCAAATGCTTAGTCAGTTTTACACAAAATAAATCATTTTCTCTTCTTTTCCTACCACTTCTGCTGCCTCCCACTTGCTCATTTCATAGCAATTAGGACTCAGACTAGGGGCATATAAACATCAGCAGCTACTGATGAAGGACAAAGACAGAAAAAGAAGACAGGCAAGACAGAGAGACAGGGAGAACCAATAAATATATGCAAAAGGCAGTGTATTTTTCAGCCAAGCCTGATTTCTGTACATCACTCATTCCCCCACAGACTTGATGCTATCATAGACAGTCCTAGTGTTATCTCAGCATTTATTACCATGAAGTAACAACACTAAAATTGACAAGCAGGAGGCAAAGCAGTTCACTTATCTGAGATCTATCTAGTGTTACGCTGGATTTTAAAAAATCTAGAATACAGAAGCTGTACCCATATGGGAGAATCTGCCAGTTTAGGCACATTTCTGGGAACCCTCATGAAGACACTGCTGCAGCAGCTCCAGCCAGTTTTTCAAACTTATGAGGCAGGAGTGTCCCACTTGGCAGACTGAGAAGGAGACTGGCAGTAAGGTAATCTATTGGGAAGTCTTGACAATAAAGGACCAGTATATCATATCAAAGATGAGAAGTTGTCACCAAAATAAAAATCTGTCTAGAAGACCCAAAGGAGAAGGAGTATCAGTTGAGCTCCAAATCAGGTAATGTAACAGAGTACTACTTTAACAGTGAAAAAAGCCAAAAGCCAAAAAGGGATGCAAAGGGATCCTGCTAATAAAAACTTAGTCACACCACAATGGCCTAATCTTTTCATTTATCATAAAGACACACTGGATAAACACTAACCAACACAGAAGTTAAGGAGTTAAAAATAATTGCAAATAAATACAAGTGATATATTTAATTTAGATTTTATATATTTTTTTTAAATTCATAAATAACTGCGTATATTAATCACATGTATTCATTATATAAAAATAGAAACTATAACATTTAGGGAAGAAAAAAGCAAACAAGCACAGAAACCAATAAGTTAGATAATCTAGAACTTACAAATAAAATATGGGTACAAAAACTAACCTAGAAAGCTATGCCCAATGCCATGCTCAAATATCAAGGGTCTCTGAAGCTTCAGAAGGTCCAGACTGACCTCACATGAAATATTGCTTGGAGGCTTAAATTTTACACAGCAGACCAATATGGCCATAGGGATGCCTCCAGCAGGCAGTGGAGATGCACTCCTAGGGGCTGGGAGGTGCCCATGCCTTGCTCCCACTTTCCACAAAACAAAAAAAAAGGTGCTAGTTCCATGCTAGTTATGAAAAACTTGATTTCTGTCCTGCATAATCTGTTTTATCATATGAAGAAGATTCAGCTGGCACTGAATGCAACGAGCTTCCAAACGATAAATGGAAAGGAATGAAAAGCAAGGGCAGGAAGGGTGAAGTAATGTTATTTAATCAACATGTAAATTTTGTCTTCCAGCATTCTTTAATGCAATCTTGGCCTTTTTTTTTTTTTTTTTTTTTTTTTAATCAGGTCTCATTATTTCAGTACTACACAGAACATGCACTTGTGCCTATTAGGCCAACATCTAAATTGTTTATATCTCCAGTGCATCAGTAATGTACCTGAAGATGTGCATATAATCACATTTTTTATGGTCTTCTCCCCTGGCCAGTGTACCAGATAATTTAGCAGCTCTCAGTTTTTCTTTCGGAAACACCTTTTAAAATTGCCTTCAAAATTTAGATGAAACTAGAAAACAATGCAGATGGTCTTAGGTAAAAAATGTTTTGAGGTAAGAAAAACGAGTTAAATTATATTGCTCAAGAAGCAGTGCTGTATTTAATGTAGGCAACTAAAAGGGGAAAAATAGATTAAAAGAGAAAAATTAAATCATCCAATATTACAAATAAAAAATAATTTCCTCAGTAGACCTTGTATTACTGTTGTTGCTACCAGTAGTAGCAGCAGAGAATCTCATTACTTTTTATGCTTGCACTGTGATCTAAAATTATCAAATTAAAAATTCCTGCCTCTTTTTAAATTCAAAATTCATGCACACATTGCCAAGGAATGCTGGAAATTTTGACAACTGAATTGGACATTCTGTCTAAGATCCAAGAATGCACTTTAGGTATTCAGATGGACAGTCAGCACTACACAAATAAATCCTGAAAATGTTTTCCAAAAGGCGAACGGAATCCATGCTGCAATGGAAATAACTGTCCCCACGTGCCTTTGAGGGTGTCTTGAAACTTTGTTAGTGAATATATTCTAGGTCTAAAAAGCTTTCCTTTGTCAGTAAAGTTGATGAATTTTTTCATGCATTTACCTAGAGCCAAAGCCATTGACATGCAAGATCTCTCCTGCTAACGTTCCTCAGACTGGAAACACGAAAGCAGCAGAATGCTGAGCAAAGACTTTCAACCTATGATCTCTTTGCAGGTGAGTCTTCCCTTCCCATTCACCTGCCAAAATGTCTGTTGTCTTAACAAGACATCCAACATTTGTTTTAATGGCCACTGAACTTCTCCAAGACTGATAATGGTGCCCTTAAAATTTTGATGGCATGGGTTGTAATTACAGAAAATATCAAATATGATAATGATGTCTTGGAACTAACAAGATAAAAGTTGCCATTAAAATAAATTTTAAAAAATAAACTAGAAACACTATCTAAAACAATAAAAATACAAGACTAGACTATTAATGATTTATATTACATGGTTCTTTGCTGGTATAAGTTTGCTCAAACAGTTAAACTATCCCTAAATTACTCTGGTTTTACCATGGCATTTGTCACTGCTGAAATGCAAAAACACACAAATTAGACTTAGAGATGTTCTCATCACATTTGAATTAACAATATTCTGTTTGATAATAGTACAGAGAGATGTCATATAGGACTAGTTTATGGGTTTATGCTCCTTTATTTAGTTAGGAAATATAGGTCTAAACTGTTATTCTGTTCCTTTTTGTTTCTTACTCAATTTTCTTGCCTGGCAATGTCAATATACAAGCTTGTGACAGAGGTTGGCTCAGCAAGATTGGAAGACAAGATCCTCCTTATTTCTCATTCTTTATCACAGATTGCAAGTCGCAAGGCGTCTTTCTTTGCTGTTCGGGTAAAATCTAGACCACAGACTGTGCTATAAAATTGTACATATATCTGTATCTTTGATTATTCACACCACACTTAAAGCAAAACAAAAAGAACAAGGATCAGGAAAAAGAAATTTGTAATACCTCTGTTCTTCCTCTCTTTCCACCTTTCATCCACAGAATATTGTCCTTCTAATGCACTTTTTTCTCTCATAAGAAAACCCGTCCATTTTCAGATCTTTCTTCTCTGCTCGTGATATTCATTCTCTTACTCCCCTGGTGCACTCAGGGCCCTTCGAGAAATGTTGACTGATTTACTTTTCTGACATTCCAGTTCTTTGATCCTCACGACAAATAAAGAACAACTCAAAACTTGGAACAGAGGAAGAGTGAAAAGCAGAGAGTAAACATACCTCTTCACTTTTCTTTTTCCTTCAAAAATACAACAGGGCTGGGTATGACTACTATTGAATATGACTTCATCCATAAGCAATATGTATATGTACATATATATGTAAAAAAAGGGTAGTAGAGGATGGATGCTTCTTTTTCTACATTCTTTTAAAGATATTTTAATTGAATATCTCTTTGAGAAATGCTTATTATAGGAATTTGTCACCCTAGAAAGCTGGATGAAAACCAGGAGGAGAGGAATGAGAATGACAACCCTCTACTCAGACGGGGGATAGATGACAATAGCACAACCAGTAAACATTCTTTTTTTTTCCTTTTCTTTTTTCTTTTTTTTTTTTTTTTTTTTTGTGCGAAATGACACAAACAGTAATTTGTCTCAATACCAGTGTGGTATAAAACTGTCTACATAGAAGAGGTTCTAAAGGCAGACTGAAAATCTCTCTTGTTGTAATTTTACAGAGAAATTAATTATTTAGTATACATTCATGACAGGTACTTTAGTATTTTACACAACTACTGCAAAGAAACTAAATATTGTGTATACCTCCTGTCAGTGTTGAAAACGTTGCTTGAATGTTAATGAGTATTTCAACATGCATGTTTCAGGAGAGTTTTGAAATAAGAATTCTGTAAAGCTAACCATTGTCTTCTAATGTACACCAAGAAAAAAATTAAAATAGAGGCAATTTATGTTGTGAAAAAAGTAAAACTTTTATGAATTTTATATTTTCTTGAATTGAAATATATTTCTTTCCTCTAAACTCTTAAGATAAAGTTGTTAGATATGACAGCTAAAACTTTTTAATTGCTACAAAAGTTTTACTTGAAGCATTACTAGGAACTAGGCAAAAGATAAATAACTTTTTGAAGCAAATTTGGGGCTTCACAAAGCTACTTGAAAGATTTTTCTAAGGATGGGCATGCAAAATGAATATAGAGGGAAATGCTGGGCTCACCACAACACAGGATGATTCATGTATGTCATTTGGAGCAGTCATTAATTGGCCTGCTTGAAGATGTAAATTAGACGTCATGATGACATACAGAGGTTAGAGTAGATTAGAAGAGGAACAAAAACCAAAACAAACAAAACACATAGTAATAAACAAGCTGTCTTGAGTCAAAACCAACCCCGGTGCTCAAGGTCACCTAAAGCCACTTGTTCAAGACCACATGCAGCTTTTGGGTACCTCCAAGGTGAAGGACCCTGAAGCCCTCACAGTAAAAATATGTTTCTTGATATTCCATTGGAGGTCCTGTGTTTCCATGTTTCCCTTGCCAATATTTTTATCACGGGGCACTACTGGAAACAGTCTTGTTCTGTCTTCTTTGCACTCTCCTTTCAGATATCCATATACTGAATGCTCTCTCTTCCCCAGCCTAAAAAGTCCCCGGCCTCTCAATCTTTCCTTATAAAAGAAAAGGAAAGTTGCTGCAGTCCCCTCTTTGTGGTGGTTTGTTGAACTCTCTATGGTATATTCAGGTGTCTCTTTTACTGAGGAGCCCAGAACTGGACAGAGTATGCCAGTGCTGAGTAAAGGGTAAGAATCCAGCAGCCTGCTGACAACGCTCCTCTTGGTGCAGCTCAGGATACCATTACAGTTCTTCAACACAAGAAAGAATACATTGCTGGCTCACGTTCAACTATGGTCCACCTGTCCCAAGTCCTCCTTCTTGCTGCTTTCCAGCTCAGTGGACCCAGCATTTACTGGTTCCTGTCACTCCTTTTCTCCACCCTGGTGAGGTCCCTCTGGACAGCAGCACAACCCTCTGGTGTATCAGAAACCACTCTCAGTTTTGGGTCATCACCACGATAGCTTCATATGAGCAATGACATTTCAAAGCCAAAAGTTCACAAATACATGAACTATGGGGGACAGTCTGGATCCCACCAGGGCTGAACGAAGAATTCTGGGAAGCAGATGCTGTGAAAAGACTGTCCACACAACTTTTTTAACTAGAGAAGGATGCAGAAAAGACATAGGGAATCCTATGTTATATCCGAGGATATATGCCTGATAATTGTTGGCTTTGTTAAAAGAGAATGTTTGATAGCTGTCCAGAAACATTTGATAATGTTATGCAGCAATTAACTAACTAACTAACTAACTAACTAACTAATTAACTAAATCTGGGTTCTACAGTACTTTGATGAGACTTTCTTTTCCTGGTAATTTATTAAATTTAAAATATTTTAAAAATCTTAATTTAAGAGGTTTTCTTTTTGGTTTTGGTTCGGAGTTTTGTTTTTGTTTTTCAATATTTATCTTGGCACTCTCTTTTGGAAGAGGGCTTTTTCTTTTTGTTCTGCCTGATGAATAAATTGAGCAAAATTTTGTATCTAATGTTTTCATGTAATCAATGTTTTATGCAGTGGTTAATTATATATTGTAAAATATGAGTGTGTTCACACTGCAATGGCATTTGGACTTTGTGTGCAATTTATATGCAAGTATGAGCAAAATAAGAAGGAAAGAAAGGTACAAATTTACAGAGGCACTGACACAAAATAAAAGGGTTTTTTTAATACAAATTCCATCTTTATTTGTGCTTTGGTATTAGAAATATAACAAACACACTGAGAATGTTTAAGAGGCTAAATAGAGACCAGTGGCATACTTCTTTTTAGATGTTAAGTAATTTTAGAAAAAGAGAAAATAAAAACTCCTATGAAATTCTAGCTAATTAGAACATGTGGGGGTTTGACACTCTCTTCAATGAAAAAGGATTTTATCTTTTCTGTTCTCTGAAAGAAAAATAAAGAGCACTATCAAAAGGAACAGGTAAATCGATACGTAAAACGAATCTTCCATAATCTCAGTAACAAGGACTTTTTAAAATTACTTAGCTTTTAAAGCTATTAAATATATAGATTACTTAGCCTTAATTGACACTTTATAAAGATAATTCCATATATCCTTATCTTACAGGATTTTTTGAAATAACATGATACTGAAGGTCATGCAATACTTGGATTGGGTAAATATTGCTGCAGCATTTGGCAAGGTTTCTTTGCCTTGCAAAGTCAACTAATTCAGAAACTGTTAAATATTGTATAAGTTTTTTTGTGTTTGAGATGAATAAGATATTGAAGCCAAACAAAGGTATTGTTAATTACAAACCATCTCATTCTTGCGTGTTTTCATTTCCTTTCTGTAGCTAAGAGAATGTCTTAAAAGGATAGCAGAAACATACTTGATTAATTTGTTTACAGTCAAGCAGTGTAGAATATACCAGGAGTCACACTTTGACTAGGTACACTCTAAAGGACACAGAGCAATCAGACTATGTTAATGGCTTGTGAATGGCTAAGATGAATAAAAATATTCTTGGTACATTAATACATTATCTTCATACCTATATTTATGTATGCAATTAAATATATATAATTTGAAGGGAAATTAGTACAACATATTTTTTGCCTTCTCTTTTTTTATGGACACTGCTTTCTGCTTTTTTGTTGCTATTTTTTTTTAATGAAATTCTAGTACGCTTCACAGAAAAATAGCTCTTCAACAGCCACGCATGGTTCTCAAAGACTGCTAGGATGGCAGAGGAACACACATCCAACTATAACTCAGAAAAAGTAAGAAAAGCTTTATATAGGCAGGATGGGAGCATAAAAGTATTCTCTCCGGAAGTCAGAACAAACACCACGGAATCTATTCCTAAAATGAAGAGGGTGAAATATTTTCAAAGAAAAAGAAGAATAAAATTTAAAAAAAAAAAAAAAAAAAAAAAAAAAAAAAAAAAAAAAGGATAAAATAATAAGACATAAAGAGAAACCAAGCAGGCGTAAACTTATATGGTAGACTCAAAGACATCTCTGGACTTGTCAGCATCACTGCCTGGTGAGCTTATGCAGAAACTTGCCTCTGGCTTTGTCAGATGCCACAGCTGGAAGAATATCTTCCAGTTTTTTACTTTAATGTCCTTTAAGTGCCATCTGAATAAGGGCTGAGAGTCAGTGTGATGCCTTAAGATTTAGCTTTCATATTTTCCAGATTCTGTACTACATTAGTATATAACTCTGAACTTCACATAAAGTGTTAGCAAGTTCTCCTCACATGGTAGTTAGACAAAACAATCCTTTTCCAGCCTAAGAACCAAGAACACAATTGCAGCTTCAGGCCCAAAAAAGTATAAACAACAGCAAATTTAGGTGAGCAAACTGGGAAGATGGGACTTTTTTTTATCCCATTGGCTGTAATTGAACAATTAACCCCAATGTGTAAATGAACCAAAACTTATAAAAGTGTGAAAAGTCATAACCTGTCATCCATGTTGGTGTAGCTTTGGCCAGGCTCTTGTACTGCCCCAGGTGTAAACTTTGAATGCCTTTTTAATAAATACCTACTTTATTCCTTTAACTCTGTCTAACCTCTCTTCCATATAGCCTCTCAAGGCATCAAGTAGAATAAACGAAATAACATTTTCCTACTATTATTTGTAACAAAAAAGTCCAGCGATATGTTAAAGTAGAACAATTATCAGAAAAATATTCTTCACTTATCAAAATTAGATATTGCTTGTATGCTAATATATTTTTTGGAAAACACAAAAAGTCCCTGATATAGTACTCTAGTTTATTCAGCAAATTACACAAAGTTTACTTTTGCATATTTCCAAAGAATTAAACATAACTTCCACTCTTTCCACATCAGAGAAGTACACAAGAGAAACAACCGAAATTATAAACTGCCCTATGAAGTTGGAAAATTATATGATTTTATAATGGGTCACAAATCTATACATTCTGCTGTGAAGGCAAAGGACAGGAAAAATGCCATTCTGTCTTGATCATTTCTCATAACTGCTGAATTTCATCTGTGTGTTATTGATTCTCATATTAGTTACAGCACTCTTGCTCTGATCTTGGTGGTGCCTTTGTTTGTACCTTTGGATGAACAGCTCTGGAGGTCCACTCTGAATAAAACAATCAATGTTTCAGTGGATTTACCAAATCCATATTATTAAAACTATGGAGTAACTGAGACTGAAAAAAGGGATTCAAAGTACAATTTCAATTACAAACCAGACAATTGTACACCAGTGAGTCCTACCTGGTTTGTTGACTTAGAAATGACCAGAAGTGGCACTATCAATGAAATGTGAAGGTACACAAAGACTGCCTTTGAATAAACCTCTCTATCACCAAGGCAGGAGCTTGTGCTGCACACTGAATCCAGTAAAGGGGATCTGAATATATGCTGATCAAATAATATAGATGTGCTTTGAGAAACCCAAAATGCTCTTGTTTTATATGTAAATATTTTACATGAATAATTAAATAAAACCTGTAGGCTTCCCACCCTGGTCCATGGAACAGGTTACATCATCTTGATGTATAATTTCAGGATGAACAATGTTCCTACTGATCTACAGCATTAAGACCCTTCCAAAGACAGTCCTGAAGACAGTGTAAAGAACCAAGTCACAAATAAAATCAAATTATAATGTAGCACTCCCTCTATAGAAATTACCATATGGAATGTTCTTTTGAACAACTGAAGTGTACTGAAATCTTAGGAACTTTAAGTATTAAAGCCGGTTCAAGATTTAAATAAACTCAAACACAAGTCCTTGGGAAAAAAGTTATTTTGGGACCCTAGCTTAGTGCTTTGAAATTCTTTTGAATTCATAGACATATATTGTATATATATGTATATATACACATGTAAATCATTGTTTGAGGGAATAGATAACTCTAATATTGAATTATTACAAAGTATTCTGGATCATCCCAACAGATAAAAAATTATTTTGCATAGAGATTTTTTTTTTTTTCTCAATTCACTATTTAGGGGCAAAATGTTCTTAGTTCACTTATCAGCTAAAATTTTTGGCACAAATTGATAAGAGCTGGGAAAATTCTTGCTACCAAAGAAAAACACATTAATGTGAAAGCTTCATTCAAATTGTAATGATTGATTCAGAAGAGGAGAGAACAGAATAGAATAGTTCAGTAGAAAAGACCTGCAACAAATATCTGTTTCAACTGCCTAACCATTTCAGACCTGACCAAGAGTTAAAGCATGTTCTTAAGGTTACTGTCCAAATGCCTCTTAAACACTGACAGGTTTGGGACACTGATCACCTCTCTGGGAAGCCTGTTCCAGCATTCCACCAGCCTCTTAATAAAGAAATGCTTTCTTGTGTAAAGCCTGAACATTCCCTGGCACAGCTTGGACTCATTCCCATGTCTTGTAAAAAGACGAGGAGGAGAGAAGTGCATCTGTAAAGATGGATGAGGTTACCCCTGAACCTCCTTTTCTCCAAAGCAGAGAAACCCAAAGCCCTCAGTGATTCCTCATAGGACATTCCTTCAAGCCCTTTCACCAGTTTTGTTGCTCTTCATTTTCCTTGGAAAAAATACTGAAAGGAAAATAAATTTGTTTTAACTTGCAAATTTCTGTGGGTTTATGGGCTTTTCCCACTTGTCTTGGCAGATCAGCTTAAACTGTAAGTTATCCAACAAGACAAGACCCAGCACCTTAAAAGTGTTCTCTGTTAAATATGCTCTGTGACTTTTTGTCAGGACCCTGTGGATTAATTCTTTTCTATATTAAATAGGAAGTACATAGTTATGTTTCCACTACTTATTGACGTAGCTGAGAGGTTCAACTACTATATCAGGACAGTTTATTAGGCTCATTATGATCTCAGCTTGTACAGAATTCATTTTCTGAATAAGTGCATTGTGAGTAATGAATATCCATTAGTTACATTAGCAACATTCCTAAAACTTAATTTTTTTAATGTTCAGCCATTATACCTACTCCTACACTTAAAATGAGAGCTAAGTACTTTCACTGTATTAAAATAGTAAACATTGAAACAGAAACTGATTTTCCTTACTGACATTAATTCTCTAAAAGAGAAGCATGCTCCTGTCATTGGAGCCATATCATTGTTGTGCACATACACCTCCTGTTCACAAACACTTGCTAAAAAATCTCAATATGAAGGCCTACTTGCTTTTTTGAGGTTTGTTAATCAAGATATTTTGGGGGTTATAAAGACTAGAAACGGAACTGTATGAAGCAGGGAAAATCAACTTTGTATTTAGTTTTACTGTACATCCAGGAGGAGAAAGTACTGTTCAAGTTGGGGCTTCTTTTCTAAATTAATATCAAATTAACAGGACAACAAGACCTTAAAATAAATGTCAAGAGATCATAGACTAGTAAGTTTAATGAAGGAACATATAATTCAAAGTGATGAACAATTTACTGATTTTATGTGTGCTTTTTGCTAAATCTCAATTTATTTTTTATTAATTACATGGACATTATTAATCTTTAATAACTTGGGTATGGAAAAGATCCTGTTTACAGTCCTATGAGAGTACCTAGAAACTTAAAATGTAGCAAATTTTGTATCTCAATTAATTTCAAATCAAAGCTGTACTACATAACCTAAGCATAGAGATTGTAAGATGGTTAAGAGGAAGCCAAATCTGGGTGACAATCTCTGCCACGCATCAAAATTCATGCCATTTTCTCCAAAACAGATCTAAATTAAGCCTTCTACCCAGGAAGGTTACACAATGTTTTGATGTGTCTGTGCAGTAACAGTAAAAGTAAAACTTGTCTAAAATGATTTTTCATTATTATTATTTTTAAGGGCTTACTCTGCCGCTGCTATTTCAGTAAGAACAGTAGAAAAACTGCTGTGGGTGAGAGTAGAGGTCCATTTATCCCAGTACATCATATCTGAAAGTGGCCAAAAGCAAATGTCTGGAAGAAAAGAGCAACGTGGGGCAGATATATAACCAAAAGAGTTTTTATTCCCCTTAAAAAAATAAACTTGTGTCAGTTTAAATAATTCACTGGAAAGACTCTCAGTTTGAAAAGAAGAAGCCAGAAAGAAGGAAAAGTACCACAGACTTCTCTTCATGCCAGCCTACTTCTGAAGGTCCTGTGAAGAACCTAGTTCAATCTCTCACTAGGAAACAGGGAAGATGAAGTGACTCAAGTTGCCTGTTGGCTACCTCCAAACATCAGCATTCAAGGTCAAGGCAGCAGGAGAAAGTACAGATGCAAATAAGACTTGTATAGCAGCCAGCAAAAAGAGATGGCCAGAATCCATCTGGCTCAGTCATATTTATCTTGCATTAGCAGCTTTTCATTAAAAAAACAAAACAAAACAAAACAAAAAAAAACAAAAAAAAAACAAAAACAAAAACAAAAAAAACCCCAAAAAATAATAAAAAAAAAACCAAAACAAAACAAAAAAAACAAAACAAACAACAAAAAAAACAAAACAACAAAACCACCCTGCCATAGAATTGTGTGGATCAGAGAAAAGAGAGAAGTGTTACACATATGCAATATCCAGTCAATCACCGTCAGTAAAACAATTTCATTAACAGAAAAGGACAGGAATCTAGACACTGTTTGTTTGAATAACATTTAGGTTTAGACACAGCTTCATAGCCAAATATGACTGTATGATATACAGGAGAGCCAAACACTGTGTTTCACGTTTTCAGTCGTGATGTTTCACAATATGGCCTTTGTTTTGAGCTGCCCTAGTGCTATCCAATGTGTAAGTTAGGCTTATACTTTAGTCATATATTGCTGTTAGTTTCTTTTTATGGTTACAGATCATTCCCCAAGTTGGAAGTAAGAATGCAACAACCTCTGAATATCCACCGGAGTAGAGACTACAAGAAGGAAAAAGGGTTTTTTCTATAGACTTTGCACCTGAACAATAGGATGTCAGTAACGAAAATGTTAACAGCTGTAACTTTGTGTGCATAGCTTTGTAACATTATAATTACAGTCTCAAGGCTTCAAAAGGACTCCATGAAAATGCTCGAAAACAATGTTTTCACAGGTCAGTGTTTGTGTTACCTGAATACATTTAATTTGAAGTGCATATGTAATATGATCAAGACATTTTTGTACTTAATTAAGAAGCCAAGTTACATCCAAAATGTCAGTTTATAGTCAAAGAAAGATTAAAGAAGATTGCTGAACACCTCCAGGAATAAAATTTTCAATAGCAGCATCAATTTAATCCAGAATTTAGACTTGTAAGTAAGATCGGTTAAGAAAAAATTCCATTAAAATTCTACATTAGTTCTGCAACACTGGGAAGAGCCTTTTCAGAGTCGGACAGCTTGACATAATGAGATTGGTTTTGGATAGCATATAGTTAATTTTCCCAACTGGTACAATGATGTATTTTGGATTTAATATGACAATAATGTTGATAACACACTGATATTTTAGTTGTTAAGCAGTGCTTACTCCAAAGACTTTTCTTTCCTATACTCTGCCAATGAGCAGATACACAAGAAGCTGTGGGGAAACATAATGAGGGCAGGTGACCCAAACTGGCCAGAGGGATATTCTACACTCAGAACACCATGTCTAATATATAAACTAGGGGAGTTGGCTGGAAGGCACTGGTGACTGACTGGGGATGGACATTGGTCAGCAGGCAGTGAGAACAATTCTATTGTGCACCGCTTGGTTTTCTTGGGTCTTATTCATCTCTCCTTTTCTCCTTTTCATAACCATAACCATAACCAAGTGGTCCTTGGTCCTCAGCAGAAAAGGATTTGCTTTGTCTTCATACTCTGTGTAGAGAGCTTACTGGCACTTAATGTGAGGCTCATAACTCCACACCTAAGCAGCACAGAATCTGAAAAACGTGAAAGCTAAAACTTAAGGCATCATAACCATAACAATAATAATAATAATAATAATAATAATAATAATAATAAGCAGTAGTAGCAGTAGTAGCAGTAGTAGCAGTAGTAGCAGTAGTATTAGCAGCAGTAGTAGTATATTTTCAGTTGTTTCAACGATTTAACCCATGCTTCTCTCAAGCTCTGAGGCTTATCTTTTCTTTCCAATTTTCCTCCTGACTGTAGGGCGGGGAGAGGGGAAGATGGCTGGGGAGAAATTGGCTGTGTGGTATGTAGTTGCCATCTGGGGCTAAACCACTATAGACTGTCTGAGCCTTGGCTCTTAACAAAACAGAGGTGTTGGTAGCAGTAAAATACCATTCAAAAGCTGGAAAGAGAAATAATCCTTTGTACAACCTTAGGCCTATTTGACTTATTTCTAGCAGATAGGACACTTTTTAAAATAAAGTTTCTAATAAGCTCTGGTTATGAAGACAAGATCCCTACATTATTCCAGTTATTTAAAGAGGAAGAATAAGGAGGCAGATGCATCCCCAAGAAAGAAAGTGCTAAGTAAAATCTTACTTTAAGTCTGCAACAAATATGAATCCCAGCAATGTTCTTTGGATTTGACCACTCAGTAAATCTCTTTGTGAAAGTAATTTTTGAATCTTTTTTACAACAGAACAGTTAGATGCACACACAGTGTCAGAAACCACATATTTTTACTTACTTGTTATTAAGATGGAATTAACAGTAATGTTCATACTGTATAAAATTAATATCCCAAAAGACATTTCAACACTGCTGGTGTATCTGTGATTTAATTGAAAGATATAATGATTGAAAGATAATTAGTTCACCTTGCCACAAAACAGATGAAAATTTAAAATTCAGTTTATTGCACTTTTTATTATCTCTTTTTCAGCTTTGCAGCACTTTTAAAAACCAAGTAAACAATGAAACATCTATATATTTGTTTTTTATAGACACCTTGAACAAGTAAATCAGGATCTGGAAGACAGGGATGGGAAACAGGATGAAGCCCTGATAATCCAAAGGGAGGTGATCAGTGACCTGTTACACCTTTTAGACACACACAGGATTATGGCCCCAGACGGGAGGTCAAGTCCCGTGTTAAGTTTTAAGCCCTACACCACAAGGACTTTGAAGTGCTGGAGCATGTCCAGGAAAAGGTAAAAAATGTGGTGAAAGATTAGGAGTGTGAATCTTCTGAGGAGCTAACGAGGAAGCTGGAGTTGTTTAGAATGGATATTAGGAAAGATTTCTTCATATGAAATGCTGTTAAGCATTGGAGCAGGGTGCCCAGGAAAGTAGTGGAGTCACCACCCCTGGCTGTATTTAAAGATGCATTGTCGTGGCTCTTAAGGATATGGTTTAGGAGGTTGGCCTCAAAGATCTTACTGGGTTTATCCCAACCTAAACGATTCTATGAGTATCTGAATTCAAATAAGATCTAATATCTCCAAATAAACTGATATAACATGAAGTACTCTTCCCTGCACAGTTTTTGGACTGCAGCACTACATTTGACATGTTACTAAAATGTGAAACAAATGTATTAGGTGTTAATTAAAACACAACAATGTCATTTAAACCTCTGATTTTTCGTTTTCTTTCCTGTTGTATAAATCACAGATACTGTGAAAGCTCTTAACTGTTGTAGCATATGTGGCCTTTGTAACAAAGTTGGGAAATTTTATTTCTTAGGTTTTTATGGCAGGCTAATAAACTGCAGTAATGCAAAGTCTACATACTGCAATAGTGTGAAAAAGGGATTTATCAAAGTATTTTATTAACTTGCATCTGCTCAACAATGTCATAGGTAATGTGGTCTTTTAAGAATATATTGCTACCATGTTAATTAAAGGAATTTCAGAGTTTTATGGGACCTGAACACATTCAAAATAACAAATGGAAATTTGCCCAGGTTTCCTAATATTGCACTCTAACAGACCTTTAAATTGGCCCTTGTGTTCAGGATGAATGGTAAACTACTCAGCTGTCCACTGCTACAAGAGCATCAGTTTATGATATTTAAATTAGAGACTACTTCCCCTCCCTTCCTTCCGCCCCATGAAATCTCAGTATTCATGGGACTTCTGAAGTTTATTTAATCCAAGCTCTAGATCAAAGCAGTATCACCAACAGTGGATTGATTCAGTCATGTTTTTGCCTCGTACAGAAGACCTCCAGTGATGCAATCTTGTAATCCACCACGACCCTCAGGCATCTTCAGTGGGGAAGCCTCTCAGCCTGTGTGGAGACTTCTTGTTTCCACTTTGCACTTCTCCTTGCTCATATCCATGAAGTTTTCTGTCAATGAAATTCTCAGGTTCTTTGAAAGATGAAAACTCTACCTTTCAATATGAAGCTTTTCTCCATGAATTTTGCATCAGCAACACTGAATGCAACCAACTATGCAATGCTTTTAATATTTAGCTCTACACTGGTTATTTAATAAGAATTATCAAAGCAAAAAAAACCTTTATAGATTACCAAATAAAAATATAGATTTAAGTGTCAGGAATCAAATCTTATTAACTAAATAGTAATCTAGAGTGGCTGAAAGGATAATCTGTAGGTTTTATTACTCGACTTTGTATAAATACTGTATTCTGAATACACAATATTAATTTTCCAGTCTTTCTACTGAAAGTGATAAAGTAGATTGGTCAGATAGATGATTCAGATATCTCAAGAAATTTTATTTATTTATGTTGACTTAAAAATAGTCACTGAAATCTAAATTATGTGGAAACATGAAATTTTTTTTGTTGTCCTGACCAAAACTAAATTTTCATACATTTATGTAAGCCTTCCTATGCATATGTACACACTTTTTATCACTACAAAAAATAAAAATGCAATGTACACAAAAGTAAAAAAAAAAAGTCATTCACCTGATGTTGATTAAAACTGCTCAAATTTATTTTTCTTATGAAACCTAATCAAATATTCAATCCATTTTCTTCAGCTCTTTTCCTGCTTGATTTTTTTTCCTAATCAATTGTTTTTTAATCTACATATTGCATATATATAATGTATTCATTGAAAGAGAACAACTGAAATAGGAAAATTTAGTCCTTATTTTAGAAGCACTTTCACTATCAGAGACTTGATAAAGCTTAACTAGTAAAAAATTCAAAAGCCAACAGAGATAAATTTGTCTGTATAAATAAGATAGCCCCAAACATTCATAAGTTATACAAACAAATTATATTTTAACAAATGTACCTCCTTACAGGGATGGAAGAGTTTCTATAATGGGGCTGACATTTCAGGCAAGATGCTTGTTCTGCTGAGATGTGTTTGCAGTTTCACTCTGGAGGCCATGGCTTCCACACAAAACCCAGTGTTGGTCTTCAGCCTCAAATTTTTCTTCCATGCAGGTGACACTCTCCTTCTTTGGGAAAGATACTGTGAAAGTCCATTGTGTTAGCACTGCAGCCTGCCACTGTGGAAGAGACTTCAGAATTGGGGCCATTTCTGTCAGGTTTTCCTATTAAAATATTTTTTTATTGCTTACCTATATCTCAGTTATCTGAGACACATTTATAAGCAACACTAATAATAGTATACTATATGTGGTGTGTACATATACTTACTGCACAACTATTGACAGTACAAAATCTTTCCTCCTACCACTGGATGAAAGTTTCCTACCAGAAATCTTGCTGGGGAAGGGAATATATAGCAGACCTGGAGAGATTGAGCATTTAAGCATGGACTCTGTTTTTCATACTGTTTTGGAAAGGGAACTGGCATTGTAAATCAAATAGTTTTAGACTCTGTGTATACAACAGCTTTAGAGGTTGATTAAAAGACAAGAAAACCTCACCATGCTTCTCATTAATCATATTAAAAATATATATTCCTATAGGAGAGTAGGGAAAAGGAATCAGATTGTCATAAAGCAAAGGAGGACTCAGATTTTTACTCTTAAAATGATGCCCAAGGAGGACAAACCAGCCCATCTGTAGCTTTGTCATCTGACAGAAATAGAGGCAATTGCTTCTGTGCTACTCTGGGGAAATGGCCAAAAAAACAGGTGCCTTCACTTAAAAAAAAAAAAAAAAAAAAACAAACCCCAAAAAATCTTAACAAGGAAAAAGCAGCATGGAACCTCCGTGTCTCTGGCAATGAAATAGTAGAATCTTGACAATGGTTATTTAATCCCTGAAAGCCTCAGCATTGTAGTACTGAATGCAAGAGTACTTAAAGGAGTATTTGTGTTGACATATTGATTTCTACAGGCCTTCAGGTGTTTTACACCATTTTTAGGGGAGATAAGTGCACCAGTTTTACAGATTTTGCTAAACTGTTCTTCTAAACCTGGAGGTCAGGAATGTTGACATATAGCTCAATTCTATGATATAGGTCTCAAAGACAAAAAGTGTTTAACTGAGATACTGGTTCATCCTAAAAATATTTGCTTATTGTAGAAATTCTTCATAGTGCCATTAACCATTTCAAATTTTATAGAGAAGGGAAAGAAATGCAGCTCCTTTTTTAAAAACTCATTTCACTACTTAGTAGCCTCAGTATGACCTATATTGGAGTAATAGAAGCATATAAAGTTGAAAAATCTAGTGCAGATAAAAGCCCATTCGATGGGCAAATAATGAAATTCTTTTTAAAGCTAACACAAAGCCTGATGTTCTCCTTCTCTGCCTCTCCCTTCCTCCCCCCTCCCCATTCCCAGCTTATATTTTCCTCATATTTGTCTTCCAGTTGTTTCTCTCAAGATTCTAGGGAGATTTCTGGGCTTAGTCTTTAATATTATTAATCCTATTAATTTTTTAAATTTTCACAAGCGTTAAGTGAGGAAACAACATATGGCTGTTCAACAAAACACCTCTGGAGATTTTATACTCCTCAAACAGCACATAAAATCTTATGTTGTGTTCATTCTTATTCATTGCTTGTCTGTCCATATTTTAACCCTGCAAGTATCAAGGTATCAGTCTAATTCATTATGTTTTATTTGGTACCATCTGCACCTTACAGATTGTATTCATGGAAAATTAAAATCTCCTTTCACAAGGGCAGTGCATAAGTGTTATCTCAGTAACAGGTCTATTCCTGCAATGAACAGCAAGGTATGTGACTGCTTGTTGGACCAAGGCAGTCACAACCCTGTCAGGCCAAAAAGCTGCAACTGATACATAACAGGAAGTATTTAGTCAGGATTATGTCTTCTGATACCTAGGGCAAAAAATCACGCAATCATAGTCAGACATTCTCGAGAGCCTAATGACCAACACTTGCAATTGTTAAACAAGGGAGGATCCTTGTTTATATTAGGTGATTAAAGAATGACACTACTGAATGCAGAATCCCATTTAAAAATTATATTGGGAACATTAGGGATGCATAGTTAAGCACGCATATCATTAAAACCTAGTGCTTTATCAATTTTTAATAATAAATTGTAACCATATATGTGTACACTGCATACAAAAGACATTAAAAGAACATTAAGGTTGAGAAATCAAACATTTAGAAGTTAGGGAATGACAGACTAAATTAGCCCTGTTGTGCATTGGCATTGTGACAGATTTTTCCAGCAACACAGAGGAAGTCTGTAGCAGTCCCAGGAAGGATTAAAAAAATCTAGTTTTGCTTGGTTTTAGCTTAAAGCCTGAGTTATAAATGGTTGTCTTTTTCTTTTTTTTTTTTTTTTTTTTCTCTACAGTCTTCTTATTCATACCATCTTCTTCACAATATCTGTGGTCCTGCAAAGAAAATGTGGCTGTGATCATGTACAGATGAAGATACTCTTCCCTGGAAAGAAAATGCAACTGCAGCAACCGGTAAAAGGATCAGCTAGGAAAGAGAATATAGAAGGATAATACAGAATAAGGCATAGCTTTATCCCTGTGCCTGCTTGTGTGTTCATAAGAATCCTGTCCTTGCCATAAATCTTATTGTGACTGTGGAAACCTTCATGACTGAGCACTGTTTCTGTAGTCCCGAAGAAATACAATAAATATTTCTGAAAAGCACATTGACAGAATACTTCCTTTCTTGGGAGATGCCATTAGTCCTTATTAACTAAAATTAAGAAGAAGCACATCTTGAAATGAAGCTTGTGAGTGCAAGATGAGGGTTTCTTCTTCAAAAAGCTTGATGCTGTTAATCTGATGTCAATTTTTATTCTGCATCACAAGAGATGATTTAAAACACAAATGAAAATAATTATATAAGGAGGGAGACAGAAATAACCATTCATTGCAATAGAAGCAAATGTTACTCGGAGTTATAATCTAATATGATTATTTATATAAATCCTTCATACAAGCTTTTTTTCTGCATTCTGTTTAGTTGCAAACTAAGAGCAAAACACAAAGGGTATTCACAGATATCACACCCTCAGTTATTCTGCTGTATGCTTTGTAAGCAATATGGTTGCCAAGAAAAATCGAATCATGTTTTTTATAGGACTACTGTCATGCTTGATTAGATAACCAAGATCTCGTTTTCCTCGACTGCACCAAGTATGTTTACCCCCCTTTTGGGGGAGGACCACAAAGAAGCTACAAATATCTGCTGTGCATAGACTTTTGATGGAGTTAGTAATCAAAACAGTTGCAAGGTACATTTCTGCTTTGCCTTTATGCTAAGCACATTGGCAACCAGGTTGTTGATTAATGCCACTGCCAACATGTAGAGGCGTAAAGAGTCCAATATTGCTCAATCACCATGGAATGGCCATCAAAAGATGTAAGTCCAAATTGATGTACTGCAACCAGTTTCACATGAAATAGAACTATTTTAAGGTATCACAAAAACATTAAATTATATTAAATTACATTAAAAGTTATTAAAAGAATTAACCTTCTGGGAGAGTTAATATCAAGTCTAAATTCCTTATTTTATTTTTCTGCAATGTGCAGAGGAATTTGCATAAGTTTTGAAACACGGCCTAAGTAAAAATTAAATGAAAATATCAAAGTGTGTAATGGACATTTTTATTATTTTATTTCTTTTTTGAGCATACATTACTTTAAAAAATCATCTGTATGTGGTTTAATTTGTTTTGTATTTCACATTCTATATCACAAACTTCATCAAAGATCAAAAGAACTAATAAAACAACAAAAAGCTTATACATCTTTTCCCACATGAGTACCACTGCATATCTAAACAAAGTCAGAATTTTTCTCATTCATAGCCATTTCAGCCTATAGCAGATGTGTGCTTTGAAAAAAATTATTGGCCTTATGAATAAAGATTAGCATTCTTCTCTTCATCTCTGTTGGAGAGAATAATACTTTACAGTAAATGGACATGAAATTCAACAGTGGAGATATTTCAAATAAAATTGACCAACTTCATTTGCTACATTTTTAAAACACCACATGGAAGGGATTCACACAAATACTGTCAATAAAAAGCTTTACAGATGTGAATCTTTATCTCTGTCTTTAACCATCATTTCTAACTTATGTGAATAAGGAAATGTAAAAGACAGAAAGAAAATTAATTTTATTTTATTTCTTCTTCAGACCAATTAGAACTTTTAAACTTAAAAATATTCAACCATGTCCAGTTCAGCTGTGAATATATTATAAAGCTAGCTAGAGGTTAAATATTAGTTCTGCAGGAAAGTGCTCAAAAGTCAGAAGATTGGCAATGATTTGGCTCTGTTTCTTAGCTAGCTATAACAATGGGTTTATAGGTAAATGAGTAAAAGATGACAAAACAACAGGAGGCCAAATTTAAATATTGTTTTATAGCATCTACCTTCAACAAGGGTCATTGTTGCTATCTTCCAGTTTCCCTTGTGATTTAAGCATTATCTCTGTTATATTCAGATGAAAAGCAGATTTAATGTAAAACCTAGTTAAAACTCAATGACGTGATTGAAATGAAACAAAGTATATACACACAAAGTGACAGAAGATAACTTCCAGGAGAACAACTTTTTTTAAAACCCCAACGACTTTTATATTTATTCATATCCTTTGGCTTATCAGATCAGCCAGATCATCAAATAGGTGAGAAAAATATCCTATCAACAGTAGCCTTGGATATCAAATATAGTTTTGTTGGGTGCTGAATTGGCCAGAAAAAAAAAAAAAGAAAAAAGAAAAAAAACCAATAAAAAACAAAACAAACCAAAAAAAAAAAAAAAACCACAAAAACCCCAAAACCAAAACAAAAACAAAACAAAAACAAAACCAAAAAACAAACAAAAAAAAACAACCAAAGCAAACCCAACCAAACACAACCAAACCAAACCCCTTCACAAAATGAAAAACAAACAACAAAACAAGTCCAAATTGAACCCCAAACTGAACAACTATGACTTGAAGTGTGAATTGAACTAGTAAATAAGGTTGAGATGCCTATTAAAACAAACAAAAAAAAAATTTCAAAACACAACAAAAAAAATCCCAAAACCAAAAGATTTTTCAAAAGGGAAATCACACATAAATTATAGAAAAGGGAAATATAAGGGAAAATGATCTTGGTTTTCTGGACAATAGCATCCCTTTATGTAAATAGATTATAGTCAAGGACGATAATCTATAGTAGATTATAGTCAAGGACTATAGTCAAGGACTATAATCAAGGCTTTATCATCAAAGACCATTATATTTCGGTCCCAAGCACCCGTAGGCTATTGCTTTCTCTGTTATTTCTGTTATTTTTTTTCCCCAAGAATATTTTATACTGCCAGTCCCAAAGAATGAAAACAGTGGAGAAAAAACAACAAACCAACAAACCAAACCCATAAAAACACCCACAAGCTTGGTTTCTTCACGTCTCATTATAATACTGAAGTTTAATAATTTCAAAATAAAATGCATTTCCCCCTCAAGACTTTTAAATAAATAATAAGAGTGGTAGTAGTAGTAATGTTATAATAAATTATTGCCATATGGCTCTCCTTCCTGATCAGAGGAATAAATGAGAGAACCATGCATGATCTCTTACTATGCTCAGAGAGTCTATAGTCACTTATGATGTTTTTGAATTATATTGTTGATGTGGAGAATGAGAGTAACTTATATTAGTTTTTTAATTAATGTTCATATTACCTGCTGGCTATTCTTTCATTCGACTTTCTGGACTTAAATCAAAAAGTCCTCTAACATGATTAAATTGTGGTTACCAATAACATACTGACTAGCAAAACATCCAGTGCACATAGAGGAAGAGTGGATTGTCTTGTTTGGTAATCACCAAGCTTACAGAAGTGTCAGGTGTTTTTCAGTGAGGGGAGAGAGGAAGAACAACCTGGCACCAAGGGGTGTCACTGTTCATAGGGGCAGCCTGACACATGACTGCCACAGGAGAGGAACCAGTTTCTTCAGAAGACATCCTTGCAAAGGCACTGGGCTGACTGCAGCCTTGAATGTTGCAAAACCACTGTCTAATTTACTATTAAAATTTTTATATTGCTGTTTTATATCCATAAACTTATTATTATTTCTGTTTTACAAGTGAAGTGTGTCACTCCATTCATGACAAACAGGCACTAAAGAAAAGCATTTTATCCCCTCCAGACCACAATGCAGTTTGCTTAGAAGAGCCAAATTGAACAGTCCAGAAAACAACAAGATTTACGGAAGACTGAGATTTCAAAAATGAATTGTTTTAACTTTTCTATTGGATTACTTTCTAATGAGGTTAATAAATATAGGTTTGTTTTGTTAAAAGAAAAAAAAAGAAAAAAAACACCAACAAAAGCTTTTCTGACTTACACTGTTTCCTAGACACACACTTAACAAAAACTCTTTAGCAGGCATTACAGACCAGGCAGGTGTCAGCACTGCTGTGTTCTCCTTACCCCTTCATGTGCATCTACCATTCTTACAGCCATCATGAATTGTGTTTTCACTGTCTAACTCAGGTTATCTAAATCCGTTCTTTCATAAATTGTTGTGTGATTTTAAGTCTTCTTATCATTTCTAACTTTCTCAGGTAGCCTTTTTACTAAGGATCTGTTTAGCTGATCAGAGCAAAGATCAGTTGGATCTGGGTCCTCTGATTGTTTAAAGTGTCTATGCACAGGAGCATTCAAACGCTGCAGAGTTCAGGGGCGCAAGATCACCAAGCAGCATTGAATATGATTTCAGATGTAGCACATCACGTCTTTTATAAAATATTGATTGTTCTGGACATCCAAAATAGATGATTTACCTATGATTTCTCACTTTAATTTTATTTACTTAGAGGACTTCTAGTTATGGCAAGGTGCATAATTTTGCCTGGTCAGTTTTATGGATTGCATTATGTGAGAAATAATCAAATCATAGCCAAAAGTAACAGCCTCTGATTGCTAATCCAACATGATGGCATACCACACTATTGTACCGTGGCAATTTCTTGCTGATTTCCTGTGCTTGTAAGATATTTTTGGTGTATCTATGATTTCCCATTTCCTCAAAATAAAGCGGACAGCAGAAAATACTTAAAAAACCAAAGTTGTACTAGGATCATAAATATAAATAAGGAGAAAACTGAGAAGAAGAGGAAAACAAGACCTTCCAACAACCAAAAGGAAGTAAACAAATTTTTCATGTAAGGTACCAATATGCTCGATTTAATGTGGAAAAAGAGAGAACTGTGAAATCAAAGCATAAAATAAAACCAGAGGAAACGTTATTGATCTGTCTATATTTTGCCTCATGTCCATTGCATAGCAACTGAGGGAGAATGTGTTGTTACCACAGATGCCAGACCTCTGGAAAACTCAAGGCACTTGAGAATATGCCAGTAAAGTGCTGGTGGAAAAGTGACTAGTTCACAGAAACCTAATCATAGATTTATATGTGCTGGAAAACACCTTTAAATGTTGTTTAGTCTATCGTCCCTGCCATGGGCCAGACAATTTAGAAAAGCACTCAGGAGTTTTGTAGGAAAGCCATAAAACAGCTGATAGGACAAGGCCCATCCTTGAAGAGAGGCACCCACTGGTGTAGGGTCACCAATGGTGCCTGCTGAGATTTTGGAGCTCCAGATGGACAAAGGTCTGTCCCTGATTGGGACAGAGTGCATGGCCAGTCTCTCTTCTGGCTTTGTTCCTGCTTTCAAAATCCTCTTGCCATCCATTCTTCTCTGTTCCTGTCCTTCTTCAAACCCTCATAGCTTCCTGAATTAGTCAGGCAGATTTTGCACTTCATTCTGCATTCTGAAGCAGAGTTTGTGGTCTTGAGCTTCAAGGAGAGATAATCAACAAGCACCTAGAGAAGAAATAGAGTTTATTTGGTATTCCTCCAAGAAATGTAAGAAAAATAATTTCCTTTGCAGTATGAAACTTATATGATTTCACAAATACTGACATTTCTAATTTACAAGATTGTCTGATTGGAAATAAAAGATGGAATTAAAACAAGATTTATGTACACATTCTGCGTGTATTTTTAATCCCTCATCTGTCCTCCTAAATAAATAGGAAAACTACTAACCTATAGCACTGTTGTACTGCTGAGAAGTTATAATTTCCATTCTCTTTGCTAGATTGTGGTTCTATTGAACTATACATGGAATTTATATTTTTGTGGTTTTTTTCTTCAACCATATAATATACCTACATCATTATTGCCCTAGCCTGTGAATGTTCATAAGAACAAATTATTTCAAGGCGCTTTTTTATTTTTTATTTCTACTGCAGTCTTAAATTGGATACTACCTAATCATGTATAATTCTCTGAATGCTAAAAATACATACTTGGGTTGACAGAAAAGAGGTTATTTGGCTATTTTGGGCCAGTTGTCTGTTTCATGTCTTGAAAAATACATTGCTCACTGAAGAATAAGGAATTAAAATCCAAGTTAAGGTAACTTTAGTTACAGCCAGAATTAGATGTTGAGTGACATCAACATGTTATCATTTGAGTAATATCTATATCTGAGACTTTAATTCAAAAATTTGTTGTGATGACAGACTAAGACAGTAGCTTGCAATGATAAACAGCAAATACCAGCATCTCCAAGGATGGTTGCTTTTATCTTGGAAAGGAGTATTATTTTTTATATAAACAGTAGAACAGTGAAGAGAACTCAGTCAGAGATGTTTAACTAGTCCTGAGAACTGGTGAGGATGAGATAAGGGAGAGAGATTAAACACCTGATGGCTCCTCTCAAGAAGTGCAGTAAAAATCTTGGTTACACCACCACTCCTCCTAGGAATGCCTAGATAGAGAACCGAGCCCTTCTTTTCACTATTTGGCCCTCATAATAACCACTTCTCCTTTGTCCCACACTGATCAGCTACTCAGTTTTGAAACTATTGCTCTAGGACTCACTGGCAAAAATCCAAGTACTTTTCCACTACCTCAAAGAGCCACAGAAGACAAAAAGAAAACTTACAGATGGTCAGATTGAATCACAATCAGTTCTAACATGAGAAATTAAGTGACATATGAACCATAGGACTTTGAAAAAATTGTTTATAGGTTATGATATAAATTATATAATGGTTATTAGAAAATATAGAATTTGGTTAAACCAATTGCATTCAACAATGAGAAGTTCACCTATGAGCAATACACAGTTTGATTATTTTATAGCATTTTTAATTGTAATGAAAATCAAGGCCATTCAGAAAAAGGTATTGGAGTGCCTTACACTGAGTGGATTGGAGATTTTTTCCAAAGACAGTATTCCTTTTCCTAAAAGGCCAAGAAGCTGGCTAAACTTTAAAAAAAAAACAAAACAAAAAAAAAAAACAAAACAAAAAAAACCCCAAAAAAACCCAAAAAAAAAAAAAAAAACAAAAAAAAACCAGCAAAACAAATGAACTTTAATCACAATTTCTCCAAATATGTACTGCTCCATTCATCTCTGGTTAAGTTTGTCTTCTGCTGTCTCTGTATGATCAGTCAGGGTAAACACTTCCAGAAAGAAATTCAATATATTCTACAAAAACATATTTTAGTCATCCTCTGACAATTCTCATTTTTCTCCGCTCTTCTTGGATGAGAGAGACTAAGCAGCTGGTTTAAAGTAGATGCCTAAATTAGAACCAGGTGATAATAACCCCAGGCTAACAGTCTGTAACCTTTACAAATTTTTGAGTGCATTTGAAATTTATTATTTAAACATACGTATTTTGACAAAGTGATTTTACGATATTTATTGTCAGACTCACCACCTTTGTACAAGGCAAAAAATAAACACAGTAGTACAGGTTTAGGTGGGAAGGGACCTTTGGGAGAGCATTTGGTTCAATCGTCCATTTGCACCAGGTTGATGGGACCATGTCCGGACTGCTTTTGAATATTTCCAAAAAGGGACCACAGTATTTCTGGGCAACCTTTGTCGGTGCTCAGTCACATTCACAGCTAAAAACTGCTTCCAAATGTTCAGACAGAAGATGCTGTGTTTTACTTTGCGAACATTACCTCCCATCCCTGGACACGGAACAGGGCCTGGATCTTGATGTTCTTTACACCCTCCCTTCTGCTGTTTGTGCACATTGGTAAGAGCTCCCTGAGATCTCCAGGATGAACCATCCCAGCTCTCTCAGCTAAAGGAGAGAGATGCACTTAAATCATCTTAGTGACCCTTTTTTTAGACTCTCTCTTGTTCTTGGCAGCCCAAAACTAGACCCAGAATTCCAGGTGTGGATAAATAAAATGAAAGTCACTTGAAACTCATATGAAGCTTCTAATCATCCTCGTATGAAGCTATTTATGATAATTTTCATATAAAAAGACTACCCTTCTCATCTATTATCAATCTTTCCACCAAAAATCTGGTAGTAGTCCAGGAGATGTTCTGTCAGTACTGTGCTATCTGCCAGGGATGTCTGAAAACGTTGACCATTAAGAAAACTGATCTCTTTGTTCTTTTGAGGTGAAGTTAATGTCAAAATCTGATGTTACATGATCTGGAGATATAATCTTGACCAGTCAGTATTTTAGTTGGTTTGTTTGTTTGTTTTTTTTTTTTCCTATCAAAAACTAAACACAGGTTTCAAAGCAGAAAATATCACAGCGCATCTGCTTATTCTATTTGATCTTGCAGTGGCTCCTAAAGCAATTGCTCAGATATCTGAAGCAAAATAATACCTATATAATAAGTGCAGAATGGAAGATGAACTAACATAAAACTGGAAGTGCCAAAGAGAGGGAAAAAATTAAAAATACTGTACTGTGCAGAAATTAGATAATCAAAATTATCCATGTATGATAAACTTCTAAGAAAACAGAAAGAAATTTTGGAAGCATATGCAATTAATATTCAAGTTATCTCTAAATGGGAAAAAATCTTTAGTCAGTTAGACAATTATTTTACTGAATAATTAGCAATTGCTTAAATCAAGTAGAACTTAACTATTAAGAGTATGTAGTGCTATCGCATTGTAGTGACTTCTGATGTTTCTGCATGGAGGTGCTAAATCATATTATTGATGGTTGTAAGGTATGTTTGTTTTATGATGAAATACATTATTTAAATCTGCACATATATGCACACATGTGAAAACCTAGATGCCATTTCTGCAACTTGCTCTTATGACTGTGTGTGCTATAAAAAAGGACAAAGAGTATCCTTCCAATTTTAGGATTTATCTGATAAAATAGAAAAACTAGCAATGAAAGAAATATGGAAATATTAGCAGTATGACAACGAAAGCAAGGATTATTTTCAATTAATATACAAGAATATCCTATAAAAGGGAGGTTGAGGTTCTGATGTAGTGGGTGTCCAGAGAGGTATTCGATATAATGCCATAAACCTTCCTACACATTACAGGGTTAAGAACAGATGTATCCTTGTTGAGCCTAAACATTATCAACAAGAAATTATAAAAAGAATTGATCAAGCCATCACAACAAGCAGCAATAGGCCTGATCTCATGTCACATTTTAGTGATGATCCTGAGGATGTGCTTGAACACACAGGTAAACTTTTTGAAAGATGATTACCTCATAGAAAAATAACTTCACCACTTGAGGTTAGCTTTATGAATCTACAAACTGGCACCTCAGTTGGTAGCTGTTTGGCATTCAGCTCCTGAAACAAAAAATCAATATCCAGGATGAAAGTAAAGAAAAATGTCATGAAGTGCCTTTGTGGTGGAAAGAAGGAAGCTCCCCATCTCCTCCTTTCCCACCAGACTTGCACAAGGAAGTTACAGCCACTTCTATAAAGCTGCCTGAGACAGACTTCATGCTGGCATTTATGAGTGGTTATTGAGCCAACCTGAGGGTCTTTGGGTGACAAGGGTTCCAGTACAGGCAGTCACACTCTTTGCAAATCCAGCCCTACACCATGATCCTCTTGTGCTCCTGCTTCAGTGTACTGATACAGATGTGGTGATAAATTCAGGAGAACTACACTGCCTCCCAGAGAAAAGCAACAGTCTCATAAGTCTGTCAACAAGTACTAAAGCTTTGGGGCATTTATTTTATGGATATGGGTCTGGAAAACTTAATACAATATTTTTATTTTTTGCTTTCTTGCCTTGGGAGACTAGATACAAATAGAGACAAACAAGTGTTTTAGACCAGGCTAGGTTGAAAACCTGCAGTCTGTCTCTGCTTCACATTAAATGCTGTTACCATGCTGAAAAACTGATGGTTTTCCTTTTTTGGGGACATATTAAGCAGGAAGAGTATAGATGGACTATAGAAAAAGGAGGAAAAAATGGAAAGGATAGGAGAAAAAAAAGGGAAGAGGTTATCAGGAAAAGTTCAAACCTGTGACTGTAAGGAAAAAATTGTTTTGGAATACAGAAATATACAAAAAGCAAAAGCTATAAAAATCCTGAGGTAACAGTTAACAGAAAGTCAGCTATATTTCAAAGACTTTGCCAGCAAGAAGAAAAACAAAAATAATAACTTTGATATAATTTTAGGTGCAAACAGAGGTTCATCCATCATGGACCAGACATGTATTAAGACCTACCTAAATGACAGAGCTGTGGCTTTGCCCAGAATGTTGAGCCATGGGCATCTCAATATTTACAAAATGTGAAGAATTCAAAATAGAAAAACCCAAAGTGAGATTCTGTACAATCTGACCTTTGAGGAAGGAACCAAAGTAGGGCAGAAAATTTATATATCCTGCCTAATAAAGGTCAGAGAGAGAAAACTTTGAAAAGCGTGAATATAAAGCCATGAGAAAAAATGACTTAAATTCATACAAGGGGGCACGAATAAAATAAAAGGGGAACTTCAAGGAAATGTATAATTTCCTAGCCTTGAAATACATTCAGCTATAGAGCAGTCTTATAAGGGAGTGGAAGAAAACTCATGACTCCAATACATTCACCTGGTATTCTCTTGTTGCAATACAATAAAAAAATTGCAACACCAGAAGTAAAGTAAATCCTTTTATTAAAAAGGACAATATATATATATATATATATACATATAGACAAGATGCCTGAACCAAATCTTTAAAAATGGCCTTGGAAAAAATATATTAAAAACAAAAAAAAAAAGGAAAAAAAAAAAAGGAAAAAAAAAAAAAAAGCAGGGAATAATTTTTTATTGGCAAAAAGAATTATGAGATGATTGCATATAATTACCATCACCAATTTACTTAAAGCCAGCTATGTCCATATTAAAAAAATTCTTACACAGTAGTTCACTGAAACAAGCTTAGTTATTATGGACCTCAGAGATCTGTAACTTCAATACTTCTACGAGATCAAAAACTAAGCATAAACCTAGCTGGTACAAAAGTGTTTTGTTTTAGTTTTTTCTAATCTTAAATTAACACCTTCAGTGTCAAATGAAAAAAAACTCTCGAAGTAACCATAGTGACAACAAATTTTTAAATATCACATTGAACAGTTAACCGTGCTCTTCAGGGCTGGGGTGAGGGGAAGCTCCCTGGGAGCTTCAGGTTGATTTAACCTTTTAAATCAATCCTGGTAAAGGACTTTCTTGACTGCCTGAGAAATAATGTAGCACAATCCAAGCAGTGAGAATGCAAGGAGATGAACAGAAGGTAAACCACCGTGAGGCTACTAAAACAGAGTAATAGCAGTCAGTCACCCTCCATGCATGGCAAGCATGCAAACACGGTCTGATATCACAGAGGCGTTTGATGAAAGAGGTAAACGAGATAGAACAAACAAAAATACTATTTTTGAGCAGGAATTTTCCTTCAGCAGCAGCAGCAGCTTGTTCTCTCTCCCTAAAAGGAAAATCTCTGTCCTGTACCTTGTTTCAGCTTTAAAAATTTCTTATAATTTATTGGATGTTTGCATCCCACTCGGCAAAGTTTCAAGCTGAAATGAAACCTGTTCCAAGCTACTCCATGTGATTGCACATACTTGCTGAGCTGCCTCTCATTCAACCACAATGGGAAACAGCAGCCAAATCCCCACGGGCCTCTGTCCATAAAGGCCCCCGAGGCAAGAACTGCTGCTGTTTCTGAGCACAGATGAGCTGCAGTGGATCATTGACTCAGTTTAAGGACAAGTGAGAAGTTCACAGAACTGAGTTCACAAAAGAAACTTGAAATTAATTAAGATTGTGTCACTTTGATGTCCCTTACACCCTCCTGCCC